>CANYBF012267286.1:0-18101 GCA_948192965.1 Dalechampia spathulata
GAACGCTCATTAGACTGTTATAACCAGAGAAAGTTTCTTTGTTTACTCAACTCGTAAAGGCGAATCAAAACGTTCTTTCTTTTCTTATGAGATTTATAGTAGTAAAGCTATAGCTCAATTACATCGAAAAAAGAGTCAAGCTCATAGATAGAGGAAGAGAAGAGTACGCGCGCTAGCGCGCTACGGCTTTCGCAGTTGATCGGATCATATAGATATCCCTTCAACACAACATAGGTTTCACAGCAGCTGCAGTCGCAACAGAGGAGCTCGTTGTGTTTGGGAATGCTGAGAGTGATCGAACGCAGGCAGAATAAGTGGATCGGATGTGAAAAGCATCCACACTATTATCATTAGTCGTAAATATGCAGGAGTATAAGCAGCTGCTTGAGAAGGCTCGCCATGAGTGAAACTGCCCTTCTTGATCCTATGCTTTATCCTATTTTAGGTCCTAAGGGTCATGTGGAACCCGAAGCTATAGGTCGCATTATGATTTGAAGTCAAGGGCTCCGAGACTTCGCATAGTGAAGAAATGGTAGCGTGCACGTGCAGGCAGAAAGCCAGATATAGTAAGAGGCGCACTCCTGGGGGCAGGAATATGAAAGGTTTCGAAAAAAGAGGAAATCCTATACCTATAGGGCAGGGGAATCAGAAAGGTTTCTCGCTCAATCCGATCTTTATTCAGTGCCAAGACCTTTATAAGATAAGCAATTAGTTAAATTCGATACATTCGATATCCTTCTTAAGCTTCAGAACGAAGATGGTGGGCTCACGTGGGTAGCTCCCGTCTCTTGTAGCCGCCTTGTTCTCTGTTAGTTCATAATGTGTCTGACACAGACGCAAAGTCATGACAACCAGACTAGACTAATAACGTTACAAGCAGCGCAAGGAAAAGTCTTTTCGCTTTCCGCAAAGATGCTGTTAGTTAGCCCCCTTCGACAAGAAAGTGGGAAAAACCGACGGGGAGTGAGTTCATAAACTGGACTCTTTCGAACCTTTTTTCGGGTTCCTGCTTCTTCGCTCGGTGACGGGGCAGTGAGATCGTCGTATTCTTCCGGCTTGGATCAGTTGGATCCGGCTTGAACGCAAGCAACGGTTGGCTAGACTGCTCGATTGGAGGATTGGCTTAGCTTGTTACGAACTACTGTTCTTCATTTGCCTTAGTTGTGTGTGGGGTCAACGGAGACACTGGCACTTACTGATCGTACGTACTCACCTTGCTCCTCAATCCGTACTTCACTCACTGACTCATTCATCAGTAGTTGGAGCCGGGTAATGTTACGGCGAGGCCTCACTGGGCTGGGTAGTTAGGTCCTCTCAAACGGCGAGGACTCACGTAGTACGACAGGACTTTACGAAATGAGGAAAAGAAGTTAGCGGATTATGATGCCCTATTAGATAGCCCATGCCTTGCAAACGATTTTTTGTAATTAGACTGTGACAGCTGCTTTGCTTATAAATTCAAACGAGCCACGCCAAACAACGGGATCGTACTCACTCCTCACTAATGGATCGACTGGAGTTCTTTCTCGCCAGGTAGAAAAGCGTGTACAGATTTCCTCCCCTCCCCAACCAAGGGCTTTTTCATTCCGAGCCTCATTAGCGTGCTCGTCTGCGAGCTATGCTGGTTCTGTAGAGTAAAGGCGCGCAACAACGAGAGAGAGAGAGGCGGGCTTGGCGACCGAACGATCCGCGTCACGGCTATTCCTTCTGTACTACAGTTCGGTGGAGGAACTTTAGGGCACCCTTGGGGAAATGCACCCGATGCCGTAGCTAATCGAGTAGCTCTAGAATCATGTGTACAAGCTCGTAATGAGGGACGTGATCTTGCTCGTGAGGGTAATGAGATTCTCCGTGAGGCTAGCAAATGGAGTCCTGAACTAGCTTGCTGCTTGTGAAGTATGGAAGGAGATTCCATTTGAATTCCCAGCAATGGATACTTTGTAATCCACTAATTGCCGTGCGTTCTCTTAATTGAATTGCAATTAAACTCGGCCCAATCTTTTACTATCTTTTACTACAAAGGATTGAGCCGAATACAAAGATCCTATTGTATATATTTTTTATAGATACATACTTAGCTAGATATACAAGATCTTAAAAAAGAAGACTAAACAACTCAAACCTTTCTATTGTTGTCTTGGATCCACAATGAATCCTAAGGATCTATAGGATTGGTGTATTCTTTTAGATCCCGTAGTTTCGGATCATGGGTCGAGCCAAGTATCACAACTTCTTCTACCCATCCTGTATATTGTCCTTTTCGTTTCGTGTTGGAATAAAAACTTCTTAATAGACAGACGCTCTTTTACGATAAATGTGCTTTCCTAGGAGAAAATAAATCTTTCTTTTCTCGATGCGAATTTGACACAACATGACAAATTCCTATTCTATTTTTATTTATAATTATTCTAATATAATTGCCGGGAATCAGACACGTATAAATTCCTTTCTTCATTTTTTATGTTACCCAAAACGAGCGTAACCGCTTACCGAGAAATAGAAAAGGAGGAAAGGTTGGTTCGAGGACCCGTTGGTCAAAGGAAAAAGGGGGGTCCTGCTTCCGGGGCGGAGCCGTATGACGCGAGAGTGTAGACTCTTGAACTCAGGGAGCGAGACCCTAAAAAAAGTTCAAGAAGCTATGAGGAGTGGTAAACTCTGAAAGGAAAGATGGAAACAGGGGAGTTGGCTGATAAAGAAGGACAGTAACGATTGCGTAATCTAAATTTTTCGGCCTCGAAAGCGGCTTCCAATTGCTCGGAAATTCTCAGCTATATGGGGGGCTTGGATGGTGAGCAAAAACAATTGATCAAGAAGTTGGTCAACTTTCGCATGAAAGAAGGTAAAAGAACGAGAGTTCGTGCTATTGTTTATCAAACTTTTCATCGCCTAGCTCGAACTGAACGCGATGTAATCAAACTTATGGTTGACGCCATAGAGAATATAAAGCCCATATGCGAAGTGGAAAAAGTAGGAGTAGCCGGTACTCTTTATGATGTCCCTGGGATTGTAGCCAGGGATCGTCAACAAACCTTAGCTATTCGTTGGATCCTTGAAGCAGCTTTCAAACGACGTATAAGCTACAGGATAAGCTTAGAGAAATGTTCATTTGCTGAGATACTGGATGCTTACCGAAAGAGGGGAATTGCACGTAAGAAAAGGGAGAATCTTCATGGACTGGCTTCCACCAATCGAAGTTTCGCGCATTTCAGATGGTGGTAAAGTGAGACCACATAAAGACTTTTTCCTCATTCAGTCAGATTTTTCAGTAAGATATGGGTGGACCCTTTTTCTTTTTGTTTTTTTCTTCATATAGAAAGCCGGCCTTCCTCATACTCCTCCCTTCATTCATTGAGTTGGAGGAATCCATAGGAGGCCCGCCCGTTATGCATTGCATGAAAGAACCTTTCTTTGTATGACTTATCTTTTGCCTCAGGTCGCGAAACGAAAGGGAGATCAATCAAAAGAAAAAAAAAAGGCCATGAATGAAGAAGTAGTGGGCTTTTCACCCTCTTTCTAGTGACTCGGGGAGCTGATCTGATAAATGCACTTCAAAGGGAGGGAAGCTAGGTTTCCCATGTTGGTATGGTCGAGCATAAAAGATTTTGAAGTTAGGTCAAAAAGAAGAGGTAAAGAGAGAGAAGAGAAAGGGAACCGATAGCCCCGAATTCTTTCAGGGCAAGAGAAAGAAAAGTAAGGACTCTCGTTTTCCGCATACGCATATAGGCTAGGCTGTGAAAAAGAAGTCCACTTTTATATTCTAATAGAGAAAGAGAGAGATTCGTCTACTTTCTTAATAAGGTAAGGGAACGAACTTCAAGTACTTCGTAGGACGGCGCCGTTTGCTAAGATGTGCTTCCACATCGTGAGCTTTAGTGCACAAGTCGTCGAATCCCTTACCTTAAAGGTTTTGGGCAGGAGTATCGACGACAAGTCGTGCCTGAAGTTGTTCATGCACATCTTGAGGAGCTCTTGCTGAGTAAACTTCTGGGGACAGGCAAAAGTAAGGGCTCGTCACCTTGCAATGAACTCCGTGACAGGTTCATTATCCCTTTGCTTGGTCTTGAGTTGAGATTGGCCCCTCCTATTGCGGAACACCAACCCGCTCATTTCCCTAAAGATCCTCTGCTTCCCCCCATCGACGAAGACAAGCATTTTCTTCGTCTTTTTCATAAGCGGCGGCTGTTGAAAAAAACCACAAGAAAGCCACTGAGCTTTTATCAATGAAGCTACCGACATCTTTTCGTATTAATAGAAGCTAGGACGGCGGGGTCTTATATTCGACTGAATAATAGAATAGACCAGGGTGGTTTGTAAGTCTAAAGCAAAATAAATAGGAGCAGAAGACCTTTGGATGAAATCCTGTTCCTGAACGTTGTGCTACTCGATTAGGGGGGGTCTCGTGAGTGAGCTTAATTTAATGCTCTGGCTCTTTACGAAGCCTTGTTGGTATGTATCTATGAGAGGATTGTAAAGGAAGTCGCGGGGGCTCCTCTTTATAAACTTGGCCGGCAGTAGTAGATCGTTCCCAGAGCTCGATTTACTGCTGTATGTCTCGTTCACGCCAATTCGGCTATCTTCGATCAAGGTCTTTTTCTTATCCACGAGATTTTTTTATTACAGTCTTTACCTTTAGCTTTAGTGGACTCTTTTGAATGGCGAGTAGTATTGGTTAGTTTAGGCAATCCGACCTCTTCCTCCAGTAAAATGTAGACCGAAATGGATCTACTTCCTTCTATCTATGAGATTGTTAGGCAGATGGATTCGCCAAGCGCAGACCCGCACCGCCAGCAGCACAAAAGAGCGGCGTATAAGCGGAACAAGACCAGACTGATAACTCAATTGAAAAAAAAATTCGTCGGAAGTCTTAGCTAGCTTTAAGTTAAGGTAGGGTCTCAGGATTTCTGCTGGCAAGCCTTTATCCTTTCTATGGTCGGTCTCAGACTTGGACGGTCAAGGTAGAAGTCCTTTCCTTGAAAGCAAGAAGGACTCGCTCGCCCTTAGTTGAGTAGAGGAATTGGTAGTTTGATAAATGGATAGGCCCTGATCGTTGACTCAGTATGATACTTATTCCCGAAGCCCTCAAAAGGAGTGTGAGTGGGTCAGTTTTCAGTTCATGGGAGGGGGGATTTCCTATAAAATCATATGTTCCCGTAGCTGATGTTGATAGATGAGAGAAAGAAGCCTTTTTGAGGCCAAGCTAGAAGTTCGATTTCGAAGTCGATAGGCCTAGGCGCTGCTAATGCTGACATGAGGTTAGCGCACCATGGGAGTTATGATCTTCCTTCCCTCTCTGTAAAGCCCGATAAAGGCTAGCATTCGATCATAATATCATAATCGAAGAAAGATCGTAGCGCTTTCCTATATTATCTTAATGGTGTCCTTTCCTACGCTTTGGATGCCATATTTATGTTTTCCTCTCGCTTCGCTCTCGCATCTTCAAACCTGTCCTAACTCTGCTCTAGCTCTAGGAGGCGAGCAATAGGAAAAGGCCCAGCAGGAAGATTAAGAGTCAAAGCAACAGAAGAAGGATCAGCCCTATGCCCATACTCAAGCACTAGAGTAAGAAAAAGCAGACGAGTACGGTTCATATTATTATGCCGCATCTTCATCTCTAGGAGAAGGAGCTAGATCGATTTCTAAACCGCTAGGGGCCCCCTCTTCCAACTTTAAAACTCATTCAACAGGAGCAATTGCAGCTTCTTCTATTCACTGCTTTTTTACCCGGTATGAGCTCCTAACTCGTTGACTTGAGGATGTCCCACTCCCATCTTGAGGGAATGGCTACCTTCTTTGTGTTGTCTACTCAAGGAAAGAGCGGGATACTTAGCTGAAAGGGTGAACAAGGCCGAGCGCGTTCAAACGTTGCTCCAGAGTACCCTCTTCGACTGATGCCCTACCCACCTTAGTCTATTCCTTTATCGGAATAGTGGTCGGTGTGGAATCAGTATATTTAGTTTCATTATAGATTTAGCTTCGGAGGCCTATTTCATCACAAAAAAGCCTCCTTTACTGCCTTGGATAAGGAGATTCCCTGCAGCGTTGGAAACCGCTTTCATTCGTCTTGCTTGTTGGTGGAGAAGACTTCAGCTTGTCTGTCAATCCACTTCCTGCTCTCAGTCAGTCCAGGCCAAGGGTAAAAGGCTTGCAAACAGTGCAAAGGGCAATCTCGCAAGCTTCAGCTTTCCAGTATAGTTCTTCGCTCGGTATGCTTTCTTCCTATTCTTTTGCAAGTCTTTCTATATGGTTCCACTCAGGGCATTCCATTGATACGCTCGGGTTCGTTTAGAAGAGGTGGACAGACAAGGACTTGACTCATTGCCATCGGTGAAATGAATCCATTTTTTTCTATCTGTCTTTCTTGGTTCAACTCGGGAAATGTTTTGAATTCATGTTGTCAGTCTCAACTGGAGTATACCCTATCCATTGGGTTCGTAGTGTTCACGTGATCGAAATGCATTGGATGTATGCCCGGGCAATTCAAATATTTCATAGATAGAGTTTTTATGTCATGTCTAGATGATCACTACTGACAGTGAGATCAGAAAAGCAAGGAGCTATCTTTCGATAGTGCTAATGTGGAAATGGAAAGATGTGAAATTAATTCCTCAATCTTTTGCCGTATAGCGTACTTTATCGAAAAGGTTAAGCATTCTTTCATTTAGAGATGTCACATCAATCAGAACTACTGTTTGATCCAAGGTTTGCAGACGCTCAACGTCTCGAAAGAAGAGACAAGGGCTGGAAAGAAGCAAAGACTCTCTTCATAGCACTACTTCTCAGAGATAGCGTTAACGGATCTATTTCATTTCATAGTGCTACGCTTCGTTCGCATGAAGAAAGGAAGGAAGAGAGTCTGGTCGGTTTCCCTTAACAAAAGGGGTCAGCACTCACAGGTTATGAGCCTTGCGAGCTGACCTAACTGCTCGATTCCGCACATCTTTTCCTAGTCTTATTGAATCTATCATGAAAGCTCTTGATCCTTTTTTTGGTGGAAACCGTACTCCGCGAATGTGGTTTATACGTGAAAGCTGGCACTTGGATTTTTACATGATAAGCGAACCTTCGCATCTTTTGTTCTAAGTTCTTCCTTTGCAGCAATTACTAGATCTTCCTTCTCGGATGCGTGGGTCAGCAAGCCCAAGCCTTTGTTGTAGTTTCAGTCAAAATAGAATAAAATAAGGAATTTGCGATCCTGACTCGCGCAGCATCCCGATCGCAGTGAAGTCACTAAAAAAATTCCCCAAAAGACGAGATTAAAGTGTGATTCTAGCGCATTCACAAAAGCTTTTTTCAGGGAGCAATTCCTTTTCAAGATTGGCAGTTCTTGGTTCATAGATCCGCCCGGTGACAAAAAAAAGCATCCTTTAAGTGAGAACCAAAAAGGAAAGAATGCCATCCCGGCTTATTGGGGAAGGAGGGGCGGGCAGGCGAACGGGAAAATCTATCGCGCTTGTGGGGGGCTTCTTTCATATGCTTCTGAGGGATTGGATTACTAGAATAGGAAGATGCTTTCTTTCTGGGAAATCCCGCTGGCAAAGAAGAAGTAGGCAAGGGCCCTCGCAAAAGGTATATCAGCAGGGAAAGAGACTTTTTCAAGCAGGTAAGCAAGTCCAGTTGGAGTTCTCCTTGCTGTCGGGCCAATTACACTTGGAGTCCTAAGGCTTTCAGTGCTAAGGGTTGGAGTCTTAGGGTAAGCCCCGAAAGCTTGTGGGATTGATGCAGTTCCCGTTGCAGTCCCTAGTCCAAGGTGGCTAAGGCAGAGTTGATAGTTGCCCTTCAGTAAGACGCTATTTTATTACACTCCAGGTAATTAGAGTCTATAGGCCAGAGAAGTCTTTTATTTTTGAACTCTTACCATGAAATCTTATCTCTTATCTAAAGGCCTACCTTGGATAGCTTGAATAGCAATCTTACCAGGGATAGGAAAGGGTGTCTACCTGTACAATTATAGGATCTTTCCTTTATGGAGGACTACGACTTTCTTCCTTACTTTCCGAGCAGGCAAGAGCAATCCTTCAGTCATACCTTTTTCTAGAAGTCCTAGGCATCTACTTTCTTCACTCCGCCCATCTAGTCTTTTTCGATACCAACCATGGGTTTCCATCCGATCCTGTTCCGGATCTTTCATCCCCTGCTTCATACAAAGCAGTTATCTTAAAATCTCCTGCGCATTTCGAGTGAGAAGTCCTTCCTAGGCGAGTAGGAGAAAGCTAGTGCGAAAGCAGGATATTATATAGCCAAAAGAAGACCCCTTCTTAGCATAGTTCCTATTCTTTCCTGGGTAGGGCTAGTAAGAGATACATTTCTTTTTCTTAGGGGTCCTTGCGAGCGAGTGCTACTGCACTTTACAGTGGATAATCAAGTTATAGTTTCAGTCCTAGGGCCTTCCATCTTTTTTGATTCAGCCGAGTGATTCGATGGAGTTGGAGCCAATTACCCTTGTTGTCAGGCCAACTTGGAGGAGTTTTAGTTGCCTCTTTTTCGGTGCAGCCGAGCTTGTTGCAGTGCCAGTTCTGCTAGCTGTCAAAATTGGAATGGAATCTCTTTCCCTGCAGATTGAGCCGCTGTTGGCTTACATCGAGTTCCAATCTTTCGACTTTAAACAAGAAGTTTTATCATCTTATTTTATACATCTAAGAGGCCTAGGTCAGCAAGTGAACAAGCCAGGGCCACTCCTTGTCTCCCTGAGACTGATAGTCCATCAGATCAGGATTTATTCTTCAAGTAATGCAGGATAAGTAAGCCTTCGGGGGATGAGAATATAGTCTTAAGAGAAGCCGGGGAAGTTGATAAAGCTGCTTTGCTTTTTCTTTGATAGTTGCTCTATTCAAGGGAAAAAGAGTGCCAATTCCCAGGTAATTTGTCTAGTCTTCCAGTCTTAGTTGAATTCCTTCTACCTTTGATCCAGTGGGAGAGAAATAAAAGATATGTTATGCGAGTATGATTATAGGCAGTAAAAAAGCTATATATTCAAAATACATCTTGAACTGGCTTGCTGGAAGATATCCCTTTTGCCTTATCCAGTGACTGATACTCTTGGGAGAGGGATACAGACATAAAGACTGGAGTAAAGAAAGCTGCTTGCCTTGGGAGATATTTATGGTTGCCCAGTTAAGATACGAAGAGGAAGCATGCCATTTCACTTTCTGTTGGGGCGGGGGTTGGGAATACCTAATTTAGGGTGGAGCGACCGCCAAGAAAGCTTCTCTGTGCTAAGAGGAAGAGTTCCCGGGCAGATAAGGAAGAAAGCTTTCAATCTTTCAACAGTTAGAGTGATTGTTAAAAAGCTTCCTTTAACAATTAGATTAGGATCGGAGAAGTAAGCCAAGGAAAGGAAGATGCCCACTACTTATATAATAAGAAATTTCCAGCCTCTAAAGGCTTTGAGCAAGAAAAGGGATTGATATAGAGCATCGTGCTGATCGATGCGCGAAATGCCCGGTTTTCTAGTAAGCTAGTCGTAAAAAGATCTGCTAGCTATGGAGAAAGTATCCCGTCGACCAGTTCTATTCCTTTAGGAAAAACCTCATCTTCATCCGGACAGGGCCTAACCTAAGCGTGGGACCGGTAAGGAAGAAAAAGAAATTCTTTTCCAATGAGAAAAAAGAGTAAAAAAGGTTTTCATAAGTGAGCCGGTAAGGCGAGATTGCTCGAGACGAAAGGGGCAGTGGAATCATCAGCCGAAGCCTATAAAGAAATTGGTAACCAAGTCTTCTAAAGCTGGAGGTCTTCTCATTAGGGCATCCATTTCATGTAAAATCACCCTTCTTCTTCCCTTACGGGGCGCTAACTATCAGGGAATGGGGGACAAGCCAGTCTGCCCAAGCAATCAAGTTACAAACCGAAGCTCTTTTCTTTGGCTAGGAAAAGCGGTCGAATCCGGACTACCATATAGGAAAGCGAGTGGGACAATAGATGAGGAGCAGAAAGGGAAAGAAAAAGAAGAAAGCGGGCTAAGAAAGAGACCCTTGCTTTCGGGCAATGATTCCGACTTTCAGAAAGAAAGAATGATCTTTTGCGCAGCCACAAATAGAATGAGCGATGTCAGACACATCTTCGTGTTGTCCCCTACTGCTACCGAGGGAAGAATCTCTGGCAAGAGAATAAAATCTCGCATGCTACCTCCTCTGTCGTAACCTATTAGAAATAGGATTTAAAATCCATCAGTGTCAGACATGAAAACATGTCTTCTACATCTATAACTAACGAGGAATTAATAGCATTCAAGAATGCTATTCCATTTCCACTCTCTTTGAGAGAGGGGACAAGAAAACTATCATAAAAAAATCCACCCTACTGGACTTGAATTTCACCCGAAAATCGGGGGTACGCCCTTCCTGACAAAAGGTCACATGCGACGTTGCAGTCATTCCGTGCCAACTTTCTAGTAAAATAAAGCATGAAACTAGGTATCAACAATTCGTACTGAGTGAAAGAATTCCCATTTTCCCCTCTTATTAGAAAGGGAGCAATCTCGCTCAAAAACTCAATCCCTCCCTTTCTAATAAGCAATAAATTTCCTAGCGTAGTGAAAATGAAAAAGTCGTGAAAACGGGGACGCGCCGAGTGACAACGTATCGTTTGAGTTCCTTGCCCGAGTCTCGCCGGGGAGACTCATCATCCTTTATTCCTTATATACGTGACCATCTCAAAGCAAATAAACCTTATTTCGACCGGTAACACCGGAAATAACCGATCTCGCTACCGGGTGAGGGAAGAAGAGCTCTACCAAGAGGTTCACTCTTTTCGCATGACTTTCTTTCCTCGACAATAACGAAAAAAGTAGTCACAAAGGACTATAAGCCTTAGAACAAACAGATCAATTCACGTCCTCTGCTAAGAATCTATCAGATTCGGTTCTTGAATCTTCCCCGGCCGTAGCCTAGGATTAAGAGCGACATCCTCGATGTCAAACCCCGGCTGGCTGGGGTGGGAAATATCTACTCTCCAAGAGACGTTTCCTCACCTAGTCCCGGAGACCTAACGGCTGGGACAGAAGAAAGATCGGGGAACCTGCTAGCGCAGAGAATCAATGCGCCAAAGCTATCGGCGCTGACCGCGTCCATCTTATCTTCTACGGGGTAGGTAGATAGGAATGGTCCTCTTTTGCTACCATCGAGCCGATGGTCTTCGCCTTCGGTGCCTTCTCCAGGAGGATGGGAAAGTCAAAGTAGCCGCTCAACACTCACGAGGGAGATAGCCTACGCTAATCACGCTCCTCCAAAGAGGCATCGATACGTCTTTCCCCAGCCCGAAAGAAAGAGACTTCCCACTCCTGTTAGTGAGAGAGTGGTCACAGTTCGTCACCTCGGTGCCATGGGCCTCTCTGAAAGAGAGGGTAAGGAGGAAGGCTAGGTGAGGAGATTTCCACTTCGCAAGAGCCATAATAAATCAACATTGGGACAGAGAGTCCCACAACCTGTGAAGATTTATAGGCCAGGGTACAGATAGATCGAAATTCGCGGTCGGGTGTGAATTGGTAGCTTACAATCTCTGAATTCACATCGCCAGAAGGCTTAGAAAGGATAGACAATTCCTTGGGTGACCGGGGGGCTATCGATAAGATAAGAGCACAACCTTTCGCCTCGACGAGGCTAGTCCAGAGTAGAAGCTATCCGGATAAAGTGCTGACCACGGAGTTCCTACGCTTAACCAGATTAATAGGATTGGAAAAACTCCTCGTCTGCACCTCCCATAGATAATGCGACATCGGTCGAGGCTCGATGTAATTGAGCTATAGCGAGACTATTGGGTGAAATTGGACTTTTTGGATTTCTTTCATGCCTTACTTGAAAAGGTTGGGTTCTCTCTGGGCGGTCGAGCCCTATCCTTTGCTCTAAGAGGGTTGGGCTGCTGCTGCTCAGCAGGGCTTGCCTTGAGAGTAGGCTTTGCTTTACGAGCGCTGCTCACGGGCGAGGACTTCACCCATATGATGATCCCGTTCGGCGAGGGGACATCAGGCGCATCAAGCTCAGAGTCTCCGGCGACTCCGGCTTCTCCGTCGGACTCCCTTATTGGCCATGCATCCTCCGAAACGGATTCGGACAAAGAACGATTCTTTACTCCACCACAATCCGTCTCGTCCGCGTCGTCTTCTTCCACCTCGACTCCCGGTATTGATAGTGCTCCCAACAACGGAGAGGGACGAGACGAAGGGCATGGAAAGGAAACCGAGGCCGACACACCTCCTTCGAAAGAAGTGGATTTTTTATTCGGGTCACTCACTTCTTCCGAAAAAAAATTTCTGGAAAGAAAAAATCCGAAATATCTTTATAGATCCGGTCGAAAGCATAAAGCCGTCCGGTTTGACTATAAATGATTTGGTAGTTGGAAAAAAACGCGCTATTGAAATCCTAGCTAAAAACGAGGAAGCACGGGATCTGGTGGTCGAAAGGCTGTTCCAGCCACCTACTAAACTGGTGGATCAGGAAAGCTGCCAAGAGTTCGTGAAAGCATTACGGCTGGAGCGATGGCCAAACGCCATAAGGGCGGAGAGAGGGTCGCCCTACGAAACCATTTATGCAGTGCTTGATGAATTTTTCCTGTTAAAAAAGGATGAGGGGGAAAGTCAGTAAGATATCGGAGAAGGATGAGTTTGTTAAGAAGAAGAATGAGAAGGATCGGAAGAAGAATCCTAAGCCGAAAGCTAAGACGAAGGCTAAGAAAGAAGATGGTTTCAGTAGGTAGGATGAAGTCACTCCGGTAGGATGAAGTATAGGTCGATTGAAGTAGGGAAGGTCGATTAAGGAAGAGAATGTAGCTTCAAGAATGAGGCAAGGCCATCCCTAAGTCTAAGTTGAAGCTACCTATCGATGAAAGGCGGGAAAGAGCCCAGTTACTTTAACTCGGGAACCACTCGTTTTCCTATTCTTCTCTCCAGCATACCATTTCTAGTCTATCTATTGGATAAGAAATTTGCCATGTTTACGTGACGCTCGTACCTCGCCCCCCTTGTTCGTTCCTCACCCTTGTTGCCGCGGTAACAGACCAAAATTACTGAATCGCTCAAACGAAACATCACTGGAACTATTAGCCGAATGCCTGCGATCTCTTCCAAAAGTGGGTACCGCACTCGGATCCAATTTCCAAGGTGAATTGGAGGTATCAGAGAAATGGATACAGGTATTGTAGTTGTTGAAAGACCTATTAATTACATGCCAAAAGAGCGAAAGTTGAATCATCGGCTTGGCCACCTTATCCTTATCTACTAAGATTCTCCTTGTTGATATACCGTCCGATGCGCTTGGTGTCGACTCTGATCTTCCTTCACTTGACAATGGGGGCGAAGTCAACCACCGAGGAGCTCATCACGAAGAAGCCTAAAGGGCAGGGCGAGTGGGTGAGGAGAGGGTTAGGGTTGAGTGAGATTGCAGAACCAAATGAGACCCATAACTAACGCAAGGCTAATCAGAGTGGTGTGGTGGCCCGTTACCTCGTGGTAGACCCCTTCTCTCTTTTGAGACAAGGCTGCCATTGTCTTATTTCTTGTCTTGGATTCACTCTTTCGTTCAAGCACATTTTGAAAAGTTATCTTAGGTTCTTAGCTGCCCTCTCTTTATGCACTTAGTTACGAAAGTAGTGAAATGGAGAAAAGAAGAGTTGAAAGACAACTAAAAGGGAGATGAGGTTCAGTCACATCGGTCACATCTTTTGGTTCGATGCTTTGAATCCTTACTATTGTCCCGGTTTCCTAACGGAAATCTCGGACGTGGTAAAGGAGCCTCTCGCTAATCAATAATATAATGCGATCCCTTCTTTCTTTTCTTCCATTCTCTTCAGCTGAATGAATGGAGGCATGGCAGACTCGTTGGTTAAAGTAAGGACAGACTGCCTAGCTGAAGCTACTTCGGAATTCAATAGAATGTTCTCCGCGTCTTTGGCACCTGCCCTTGGGCCTGTCTGAGTCTAATTCCAAATCCCTATCGTCAACTCGGGCAAAGGGGCTCACTCCTAGCTTATGATTTTCGTATATTCATAGTTTGCTTATGACTTCCTGAATGGCTTTGAGGAGTATGAAAAAGCTGCTCTTCTTTTTTTACTGACTCGGCTCGTCACCCGTACGTAACCCGTCGCTTTTTAGTAGTGCTCTTCCTCTGCTCAGAACATGTATGGGGGAGAAAACTCCACTCAATAGGTAGAGTGACTGCCCCCATTCTGTTTCGCTACTTCTGGTAGAGTGGTTGGATAAGATCTAGTGGCTCTTGCCTCAGCTGTCTTCAGTTCAATACGGCTTGGGGCTTCCCCTTTTTCCGCTCATCTCACTTGGTTCGAGCGAGTGGTCTGGTGCTAAGCTGTCTTTAGAAGGGCTTCGGGAGCTAGGTTCATACCCTTGGGAGACCATTACCTTCTTTTTCTAATACCCGGACTTCCTCTTCTGACTGACCTTACTCGTCAATGAAGCCGACATGGGACTACAGTCAGAAAGTCTTTCTTCCCCAAGGGGCTGTTCTTGGAGAATCAATAGTGGCAGCTTCCTCTTTTATTCTAGAGTAGCCCCTCCTTCCTTTTCAAGCGGGAATTTCATTCATTCATTGACCAACTTTTTCTATAGAAAACAGCTTTTGAAAGCCCCTGCAAGGGCCCCCTCATTTATGTTTAAATGCCTGCTATAGCCTTTTGAGAAAGAGGTGACTCTTCGACTCGCATCAGGATCAGGAGTTCCTCTTGTTCCTGTTATGAGGAGGAACGTCTTCTTTTTATCCCTGACTTAGGGAGTACTGGCATTCAAGTCAGGATACTAAACCTTTGAGAGTGGATGAGTTCCGGTATGAAGGAGTAGAAGGGAAGACTTTTTCGCTCGAGTGACTGCGTGCCTGCCAGAGAATGTCTTCTTTCGTTCTATTGGCCTATAGAGAGGCTTCTAACGCGTTTTCAAGTCTGAATTACATTCACCAATGAATTACATTCAGACAAACCCCTGATCGAAACTATTCCGAAGTTGTTAAAGATTTCAGGAAAAATCCCAAAGGTTGATCTCTTAAACATAAGGGTAGGAACGCCATGCCATACCGAAAATGGATTATTCACTCATTGAAAAATGTGCCAAGAAAAGAGAAAGATAAAAACGAACTAGTAAGGTTTTGGAATGAGTTTTATGTGTATTTGCAAGAAACTCTTTCTAAGGGACTGATTCTGGATATGGTATCAGAAGAAGATGAAAGTAACACAATTCAGGATAAGGTATTAGAACAAGATGTTAGTAAAACACTTCAGTATAAGGAAGAAGTCTTCGAGATTTTGCAGAAAGGTAAAGCCAATGGACCGCTATATGAAGCGCAATTACAAGAACTCCAACAGAGACTTGAGGACATTACTTTTTTTTTCGATGAGAAATCTATGTTTAAGAGTGTTCCCAACATAATGAAAATTTTAATAAGGGATCATGACACGTGTGCTAAGGATTATCTTAAAGCAAGATCACTTAAACCAGCTGAAATGGAATTGCTTTCCGAGTTCGGTCTATTTACTTTAGAGGGTTTAATTGTTCATGTCCTTTCCTTGGTTTTTAATCCCGTTGAGGGGACTTAAAACTTCGTACCTTTGGGAAGCGGGGAAGCGCTCGTCGAAGCTACTTTCGCCCCGAGCCCGAGTCCTGGTGCGGAACTCTTTTTAAGTCTTGGATCGATTCGACCTTAAGCTCTACCTTTCTCATGCTCCAGTCCTTCTGGTTTGCACTAAAGTGCCTTAAGTAGCCCTCGAGGAGTCCGTTTATTCTCTCCGTCTGAGCTTTCAAAGATATACCGACCATAGGTATCTTACCATCAGATACCGACAGTCTTCTTCTAACATTACCTACCTTTAAATTCAATCTCTTTTTTTCAAAAGTAAAACATAACATAAAAATGAAAAAGCTCTTTTCATCATCAGAAACAACTGGATTTCCGACCTCTTGCATTGCATTACCATAACGAAAAAAAAAAATGAATTCAAAAAAAGAGAGATTGCTCTTGTGATTCGGAAGAAACCTTTCTCGGTGGAGGAAAGGAAGAGCGATGGATTCCTATGGAGCATCCAGGAACAAGAAGATTCAATCGGACGACGAATTCTTACGTGGTCCAAGGAAATCAAAGATTCGCTTCCACGATGGAATCTTAATATCAGAATAGCTTATATAGTTATGATGAAATTCAGGTGCACTGACTTTTGATTGATTTATCATTTTTCGGATCTGATTGGAACAATGGAGAAGTAGGAAGACTTTGGCGGCGATTCATAATTATCTAGAATCTCTATTTCCCAGGACATAAAAGATGAATAATGAACCATGAGGAAGAGTATATCCTGTAGTGACCATAGCAGTTCCCCTAATCGACTACTTATCATTATAATTAACATTCCACTGAAAAACTAAAAAAAACGACTCGCCGGGATAATTATATAACGCTGGTTCGACAAGACCAGGCGGTTACCCTTATTTCATATCTATATCCTCTTCTGAAAAATGAAGACTAAGACAGGAGTTTCGTGGAAAATAGAAAAGCCTTTGAACCGATGACTTACGCCTATTTTCTTTCTTGGGGCGTTTAAAGAGCGTGACTCTACCGCTGGCCCATTTTTGATTCAATTCATGAATTAGTCCACTAGAGTTCACTGCATTTATAAATTTATATTATATATAATAATATAGTCTATCATTCGTGTCTCTGTTACAACACGGCGAAACTCAATAGTTCGAATGAAATCCAATGAGAAAAAAGAATATAAGACTTTTTTTTTAGGCTGTACGCCTAATTTTCCTGGGATTGTAGTTCAATCGGTCAGAGCACCGCCCTGTCAAGGCGGAAGCTGCGGGTTCGAGCCCCGTCAGTCCCGACGGATCAAAAAGAATCCAATAAAAAAATACATAAACCATTTTCTGTGCAAGGGGGACAAATAACAAATAGCAGAATTTCATTCCAAAAGGGGATCCCTCTTCCTCTTATTTTTCGTTTTTCATTTCTCACAAATACAAGGGAATTCCTTGTATTTGGATTAGTCCAATTATTGGTAGCGTCATATTAAGGATTCCAAGAGGGACCGTACTTAGTACGGCTTTTTCGATTACTCCCGACCTGTGTAATGAAATCGAATCGAGTACCATATCTTTCCCGGTAGCACATACACAAATGGAATTTTTATTTGTACGATACAAAATGAATTTAATTGCTTTGATAGAATGATTTTAATCTGAAAAGTTTCTTTGGCTCCAATTTTGTGTAACCTCAATTACTAATTTGAATGAGATAGATTGTTTCAAATTCAAATTGCACACTGAAGTTTTGATATATTAAATGCATCCCATTACTAATCCAAGGAAAGAGGATATTAAGAAAATAAAGATCAAATAAGGATCCCACCTCTCTTAGAGAGGGAATGAAGAATCTTTTTTAAGGGTTTATAAGGTTCCTTATTCCCCCGTTATCTCCTCATCTTCTTCCCTTGCCCAGCCTAGCGGGGCTATCAGGTACTCTGAACCCTCAACCGTTGTCCCAAGCCTCTACGAAGCTGGGGGTTTCCCTCTAAGTACAGCTAAGTAACTACAGCCTCTTTCGCTTTTTTACTCTTCAAGGAAGAAAAGAAGTGAGTAGATTTTTTATTCCGTAGCCCCCAGAGATTCGCAATCTCTTCCAAGGGTTTAACGTCGGTCCGATGAGATATCACTTTTCTCAATCTCCCTCCTCGTTGATCAGAACCAATGCCAAATGTCCAGGGAGTCTCTCCCATGATCGGTTAGCTATCCAACCCATGCTCAAAAGAGAACCAGCCCCTCATTGGTAGCGGGTCTTTAGAGCGGATTCCTGAAGAAGAACAATAAGATGAGGAGAAAGCGCGGAGTAGATCGTTCCACTTTGTAACCCAAGTAAAGTAGTGGGTTCGTTTCTGCTTTCTTAAGTGAGTTCCTTTCTTTCTCGATTGGCTGCTTTACCTTAGAATCACGTGAGGAATAAATACGACGTTGATGGCTGTGTACGTCAGATGGCGATCCCCTTTCTGCCGCTGAAGGTAGGTAGGGAAGAGCAGCCTCACTCTCCAAGACGAACAGCGGTAAGGGCGCGAGAAGAGGCCTAAAGATCAAAGAGACTAGTAAGGAAGGCATTTTGCCTACTTGGAGAGAAGTTTTT
>CANYBF012268248.1:0-20107 GCA_948192965.1 Dalechampia spathulata
AGCGCTTCAAGTCTTCTTTTGTTGTCGTTTTTAATTCATTTGGTCGGGTTGTATTAAATACCCGAATTGTTTTATTTCCTGCTTTATTTCCTGCTTTATTTTCTGCTTTTATTTCTGCCTTTACTACTTTCATATCTGCTATATGTCTTCTGCTTCCCTATGCCATGAAACCGGACTTAAGTGAACTTCAACCTAATTGTGTGTGATTTGGGCTTTTATTAAAACCGGATAAAGTGAAGATGATAATACGGAATACGAATAAAATCAAAATGCCGAACCCAACTCTGAAGAAATTCGGGCTGCTTTCCAGCACAGGAAGGTTCGGGTTTACATTTTCCTGGTTTGTTTAGTTGCTCAATTGAGTCGACTAGATAAGCCGGGTGGCGACTCCATGTTATTTTCTTGACGCGATCTGTCTAGTTCCTGTAGTAACTCAGGGGTCAATACTCGCGAGAGCAAGCACCACGGCATCTCACGCCGAACAGCGTGCAGCGCTCCCACGTCCTGGATGCGCTACTCTCACAGAAGCCTTCCCAGGACCAAATCTAATGTGCTCCATGCTGCACAATGCCTTAGAATGTCAAATAATGCTTTGTTTGACATATGAAGCACATTATATTTTACTCGTATGAGGAGGAGCACATTGTAATGTGCAGAGCATGTTACACAATGTACTAAGCATGTTACAAAAATAAGACATTTGGTAGGGAGCCTTCTCAGAATAAAAACTAAAATGCATCTATTGACCTTGACTTTTCACCCACCTATGATTTTGGGTTGTTATCGATTTGGCTTGGTACAAGTCACCGATGTCGACCTTGATAGTGCATATATGCCTATTTTGCTTTCTCTGAGTGTTCTGAGTGTACAGAGCACATTATAGTTGATAATGCCCACCCTAGGTGGTGAGTCCCACCATCCTTTGTAGCTTTCTTTATGTATTCTGTACACACAAAACACATTACACTATGCCTATCAAAGGTAGAGTACATAGCATGTGAAATGCTACGTTTCAGGCATGTAGCCCTACATGCCCGAAATGAGACGTATGGTGGGGCCCACCTAGTGAAAGCCAAAGCTACACAACGCCTTAGAATGTCAACTGCATCTCCGATGATATATGGCTCACGTTACATTTTACTCGTACGAGCTTGTGCGCATTGCTTGAAAATGCAACATGCGTAGCATGTTACACAATGTGCTACGCATGTTACAAAAACAAGACGTTTGGTGGGGAGCCTTCCCGGGACCAAAACTGAAATACACCATATCATACAATGTCTTAAAACAAAAAAAGACTCTCTATTGACATACGGCGCACGTTCCATTGCAACCATAGTGGACCCCATATGAAGGGACAAACTATAAAGTGTAGAGCATGTTACATAACATGCTGCGCACATTGATAATGTGTGGCTCACATTCCCTAATGTGTGGCACACATTACCTAAAAATTTCAAAATCTTGACTGAAATTACAATTTTGCCAAACCCTAATTTTACTCTATAAATATAGAGCTTGGGGTCATTTGAAGCAGGTCCAAAATTTGCAAAAATAGCCTAAACTTTGCCAAAATTCCTCCAAAAATTAATTAAACAATTAATTAATAATCAATCTAAGATTTTAGAGACCAAACTAGCACTAGTTAGGTTCCCTATAACATTTAAAAGCAAGAACTTGAAGAAAAACCTATTACCATAACGTAATTTCTTCCTTTTCTTCCATTTTATTCCCGATTTTGCTAAAATCCTTCTATTTTTGGCTTGATTTTGGGTTTATTGGCTTCAATCATGCTTTTTTTTATTGTTAATATTGTTTTGTGATCAAAACCACATGAATCCAGCTTTGATCTACCTATATTCGAGCTAGATTTCATGATTTTACAAAAATCCTTAATTTTCCTTCTGTTTCCGGAATAATGTGCGCCATACATACCATAATATGTGCCACATATTGCCTATGTGTGGTCCATATTTTCCTACACATAGGTTAAAAATTTTCAGAAAATGCAATTTTCCTTGGTTTTCACTTCCGATCTAACAAATCTAGCTACATTGAAGGCTTTTCCATGCCTCTAGTGTACTGGATCTTTCAAAAATCTTTAAGATCTAATTAATTTCAACCTTGAAATTAATTTTTCAAATTAGATGCTCATCTACCATTCAAAAATGCACTTCCTGGCTTCGATTTGCCTAGATCCGAGCTGGATCTTGAGTTTTTGCTAAAAAACTTTCATTTTCTTAAAATTTTCATAGAATGTGCATCCATATTCAAGAATGTGTGCCATATATTGCCTATGTGTGGTGCACATTGATCTATGTGTTGTACACATTGTCTCCAGATTTTCCAGAAAATCGAGTTTTTCTTCTATTTTCTCACCCGATCTGATTTTTCCAGTGGCATTTGAGGCTTGTTCATGTCTCAAGTGTTTTGGATCTATCAAATATTGTCCAGATCTAATTAATTTTAGCCTTAAAATGGATTATTCAAGTTAAATGCAAATTTACTTGTTTGATTTGCAATTTGAAGGCCGATTCAAACTCAAAATAAGGTACTTCCTTTATTAAACTTGTTGTATTTAATCTGTAGATCAAGTTTATACTGATAAATTTGATTCTCTTATAGATTGGTAATTAATGTGTGCCACACATTATGTAATGTGTGTAGTACATTGCTTACATGCTACGTACATTGCATAACATATTGCACACATTCCCTACATTTTTCTAGAAAAATCGTATTTTTCAATCATTTTTCAACCCGATTTGATGATTCCAGTAACATTTGATGTTTGGTAGTAACTCAAGTGTATTGGATGCATCATAAATTAATTACATTTAATTAATTTTGACCTCAAAAATAATTTTTCATGATCAAAATACAATTTGGTTTGTATAGATGTAATTTTTAAAAGGATTGGATTCAAATCGGTTGAGGGGCTATCTCCAATAATTTTTATATGATGTTAGCACTCCCATTTGATTTTCCATGATCAAACAAAAATAATTTTGCTTAATTCATCATGCCATATCACATGCTACATGCTAATTCATCATGTCATATACCATTATGCCATGCCATAAATGCCATGTCATGTCGTATGCCATGCAACATGCCATATCATATACCATGCTACATGTCATGTCAAATGCCAATTCACTCACGCATCACTATGCCATGTCATGCATATGCCATGTCATTTTATTATACCATGAATTATTATATCATGTCATGTATATGCCATATCATTTTAATATGTCATCACGTCATATGTCATGCATATGCCATGTCATCCAAAATGCCATATGGCATTATATGCCATTCTACGTGCAACCGTGCAACGCCAAATCATATGTCATGTTGTATGCTTACATATACACTTGTATGCTTGTCTACTTAGGATAATTAACTCCAATTATAATGATAAAATTGACTTTGAAAACTCATAGAAATAGATCTCCACCACCTGAACCCAATCTCTGAAGGGTTTGACTAGCACTCATGTTATGGGTCGGTTGGACCAATCCGGAACCATCTGGTGGCAACTCCCTTGTGACTCTTTTGAGTTCGTATCATTCCTTGAGGTAGCCCCTCAAGAAGTCCATGCTTTTGCTCCAAGTACAGTCCTCGGTCCATGAGCATCAGAAGCCTCACTCTGGGCAATAGCAGAAATCGGTGCTCACAGTGCCATATCACACAATGTCTTAAAACATAAAATGACTCTCCTAGGGCATAAGGTGCACATCCCGATGTAACCATAGTGGGCCCCATGCGACGGGTCAAAATGTAATGTACACAATATGTAGCACTACATGCTATGCACATTGGCAATGTATGGCACACATAGCCTTATGTGTGGTGTATAGTGCTTAAAAATTTCAAAATCTATACTAAAAATTACAATTTTACCAAACCCTAATTTCCCTTTATAAATATAGAGCTTGGGTCTGCAGAAAGGAGGTCCGGAAAATTGCTAAAAACATACCAAAACTCTGCCAAAATCTTCCCAAAATTAATTAAGCACTTAATTAATTAATTCCTTAGGATTTAGAGACTAATTGGGTCTAGTTAGGCTCCCTAAGTACATTTGGAAGCAAGATCTTGAAGAAAAACCTACTGCCCAAAAGTAAATT
The DNA here is from genome assembly GCA_948192965.1 of Dalechampia spathulata. NCBI lineage: Eukaryota > Viridiplantae > Streptophyta > Magnoliopsida > Malpighiales > Euphorbiaceae > Dalechampia > Dalechampia spathulata. The sequence continues at coordinate 4,134 of CANYBF012268248.1, forward strand.
TTCAATTTTCTTCCATTTCTCTATGGTTTTTGCATAAATCTTCAAATTTTGGCTTGATCCTTTGATGATTGGCTTCAATCATGTGTTTTTATTGATTACTCATGTTGTTGGGCAGTCAAAATAATTGATTTCTGGCTTTGATCTGCCTAGATCCGAGCCGAATTTCACATTTTTACCAAAAAACCTCAGTTTTCCTTCTGTCCTCAGACCAATGTGCACCACACATACCATAATGTGCATCACATGTTACTTATGTGTGGTGAACATTGTCTTATGTACTACACGCATAGGTTCCAAAATTTCCAGAAAATGCCTATTTTCTCCCATTTTTACTTCCGATCTGATAAATCCAGTAGCATTTGAGGCTTTTCCATGCTTCTAGTGTTCTGGATCTTTTAAAAATTATCCAGATCTAACTGATTTAAACCTTGAAATTAATTTTTCAAATTAGATGCCCATCTACCTTTGAAACATGCATTCTCTGGCTTCGATCTACCTAGATCTAAGCCGGATCTTAAGTTTTTATTGAAAAACTTTATTTTTCTTCTATTTTTCACCTAATGTTTGCCATATATGCATGAATGTGCACCACATGTTGCCTATATGTGGTGCACATTGATCTATATGCTATGCACATAGGCTCCATATTTTCCAGAAAACCAAGTTTTTCCTTCTTTTTCTCACTCGATCTAATTTTTCCAATAGCATTTGAGGCTTGTTCATGTCTCAAGTGTTCTGGATTTGTCAAATATTGTTCAAATCAAGTTGGTTTTAGCATTAAAATCAATTATTCAAGTTAATACACATTTTCTTGTTTAACTTGTGATTCAGAGGCCGATCCGTGCTCAAAATGAGGTACTATCTTCATTAAAGTTATGTATTTTAATCTGTAGATCACTTTTATACTGATAAATTTGATTTTCTTATAGATTGGTACTTAATGTATGCCACACATTGTGTAATGTGTGCAACACATTGCTTACATGATGCACACATTACATAACATGTTGCGCACATTCCCTGCATTTTTCTAAAAAAATCGTATTTTTTAATCATTTTTCAACCCAATTTTATGATTCCAGTAACATTTGATGTTTGGCAGTAACTCAAATGTATTGGATCTATCATAAATTAATTACATTTAATTAATTTTAGCCTTAAAATTGATTTTTCATGATCAAATGCATATTTGGTTCATATAAATGTAATTTTTGATAGGATTGGGTTCAAATTGGTTGAGTTGCTATCTCCAATTGCTGTTATGTGATGTTACCAATTCCCATTTGATTTTCCATGATCAACCAAAAATAATTTTGCTTACAATTATTTTTATTTAATTAATTTTCATGATCTAACTCGTGTAAATTTGCATGATTTGGTGCCAAACAATTAATCGGATTTTGATTCTTGCTTCATGTTTTCACATAGCATTGAACTACTCAAATAAATCCTAAATTTATTTGCTACTAATGAATTTATTTATGTTTATTTAGCATATTATTCATCATGCATTTTTGGCTCGTACCACTCTAGCGGAAAATTACCCGAGGAGGAGGGGACGTTACTTAACGTCCCAAAAATGATGTATACAAGGATATTTTTGTAATAGGATAGAATTATTCATGTTTTGTAATAATTCCCCCTAAAATCTCGTGTGTATCCCCTATTTCCTCGATTCCCTTTCAACGGCCATTATTATTTTTCATTCGTGGATGGTTTATTATATTTGCTATAATATATATGCCATATCATGTCACATGCCATGTCACATGCCACATCACACACTACTATGCCATGCCATAACATAATCATCCCATATGCCAATACAATTCAAATATGCCAACCCGCCAAACAATACATGCCATTTGTCATGCTATATGCCTATATACCATGTCATTATGCCAGGTCATGTCACATGCCATATCGTATGCCATGACATATGCCATGTTGAACTGCCAATTCACATATACATCACTATGTCATGTCATGCATATGCCATGCCATTATACTATGTCATATCATTCATATGGTATGTCATCCACTTTACATGTCATGCATATGCCATGTCATTCATCTCACATGTCATGCATATGCCATGTTATCATGATATAATTATTATACCATGTCATGCATATGGTATGTCATCTTATTATGTCATCACATCACATATCATGCATATGTCATGTCATCCAAATGCCATATAGCATTATATGCCATTCTACGTGCAACCGTGTAATACCAAATCACATATTATGTTGTGTGCTTACATATATGCTCATATGCTTGCCTGCTTAGGACAATTAACTCCAACTATAATGGTAAAATCGATTTTGGAAACTCATAGAAATAGATCTCCACCACCCAAACCGAATCTCTGAAGGGTTTAACTAGCACTTATGCTATGGGTCGATTGGACTAGTCTGGAACCATCCGGTGGTGACTACCTTGTGACTCTTTTGAGTCCGTATCATTCCTCGAGGTAGCCCCTCGAGAAGACTTTGCTTTCACTCCAAGTACGGTCCCCTGTCATTGAGCCTCGTAAGCCTCACTCTGGATGATTAGCAGAAACCAGAGCTTACAGCACCACACTCAGCCTATGTATGGTGCATATAAGGCTATATGCAGCGCATATAGCCCCAAAATTCAAGAAAATGCATATTTTCTTCAATTTTCACTCAATTTCTTCCCTGATCTGATGAACCTAGCTTCATTAGTGGCTTTTCCATGCCTCTGGTGTTCTGGATCTATCATAAATTCTTCAAATCAACTTAATTTTAGCCTTAAAATTAATTTATTCAAGTTGAATATAAATCCACAGAGTGGAAATCCATTTTCAGCCTCCAATCTGCCTAGATCGGAGTGAGATCTCGGGTTTACACTGAAAGACTTCATTTTTCTTCTATTTCTCTTACTATGTGTGCCATACATAGCCTATGTGTGGTGCACATAGGCCTATATGCTGCACACTTAGATCTCTAATTTTTCAAAAAATTGATTTTTGCTTCCGTTTTCACTCGTTTTTGCTTTTGATTTGATGTTTCCAGCAACATTAATGGCTTTTCTATAGTCTTAGTGTTCTATATCTATCAAATATTGTCTATATCTAATTTATTGTAGCCTTAAAATTAATTATCCAAGTTAAATGCGCATTTACTTTTTGAATTTGTTATTCAGAGGTTGATTCATGCTCAAAATGAGGTACTGTCTTCATTAAACTTGATGTATTTGGTCTGTAGATCATGTTTATGCTAATAAATTTGATTTTCTTGTATATTGAAACATTATGTGCACCACACATCATGGTATGTGCGCAGTGCTGCACACATAGCACTATATACACGCATATGTTCCTTGAAATTTTTTTGAAAAATCATATTTTTCACTCATTTTCAAACCCGTTTTGATAATTTCAATAACATTTGATGTTTGGCAGTAACTCAAGTGTATTGGATCCATCAAAAATTAATTACATTTAATTAATTTTGGCCTCAAAATTGATTTCCCATGATTAAATGCTTATTTAACTCATAAAAATGTGATTTTTGAAAGGATTGGATTCAAATTGGTTGAGTTGCTATCTCCAATTGTTTCATATGATGTTAGAAATTCCTATTTGATTTTCCATGATCAAAAAAAAAATAATTTTGCTTAAAATAATTTTTATTTAATTAATTTTCATGATCTAGCTCGTGTTAATTCACATGATTGTTGCCAAGCAATTTACTGGATTTTGACTCTTGGTTCATGCTTTCACATGGCATTGGACTAGTTAAATAAATCTTAAATTCATTTGCTACTAATGAATTTATTACGTTTATTTTGCATTTATCACTCGTGCATTTTTGGCTCATACTACCCGAGGCAGAAAAATATCCGAAGAGGAGGGGATGTTACTAACGTTCCAAAAATGTTGTATGCATGGAGATTTATGTAATAGGGTAGAATTATTTATGTTTTGTAATAATTCCCCCTAAAATCCCATGTGTATCCCCTATTTCTTTAATCCCTTTCTCCAGTCTTTCGGTATTCTTTCATTCGTGGATGGTTTATTATGTTTGCTCACATATATATGCCATATCATGTCACATGCCATATCATACACTTCTATGTCATATCATGCATATGCATGTTATAACATGATTATCTCGTATGCTAATACAATCCAAATACACCAATATGCAATGCAATACGTGCAACTTGCCATGCTATTTGCCAATATGCCATGCCATGCCATTATGTCATGTAATATCATATGCTACCATGTTAATTCATCATGTCTTATGCTATTATGCCATGCCATATATGCCATGTCATGTCGTATGCCATGCTAACATACCATATCGTATGCCATGTCCCATGCCATGTCGAATGCCATGCCACATGCCAAATCACCCATGCATCATTATGCCATGTCATGCATATGTCATGTCATTATAATATGCCATGAATTATTATGTCATGTTATACATATACGCTTATATGCTTGTCTGCTTAAGACAATTAACTCCAACTATAATGGTAAAATTGATTTTGGAAACTCATAGAAATAGATCTCCACCACCCAAACCCAATCTCTGATGGGTTTAACTAGCACTCATGCTATGGGTCAATTGGACCAATCCGGAACCATCCGATGGTGACTCCCTTGCAACTCTTTTAAGTCCATATCATTCCTTAAGGTAGCCCCTCGAGAACACTACTCTTTCGCTCCAAGTATGGTCTTCGGTCCATGAGCTTTGTAAGCCTCGCTCTAGGCGATCAACAGAAATTGGTGCTCATAGTGGCGACTCCATTGGGGACATCATGGTAAAAGAGTGGTGGCATCTAAGAGTTTCCATATCAATTTTCCCATCATTGTTGGATTAATTATATACATCAAAGCACCAGTCTATTTCTGCACACACCACATAACCTCTCGTGTCAAGCCGGTGACTGTGGGTGAGTGAGTACCTTGGACTCCATTTAACTCTTTGGAAAAGTGAATCTGCCTTCACCACTCATTGCACTGTACTGATAATTGTTGATGATTCCTAATAGATAGATGTGAGGTGTAGTCTTATATCAATGATTCTATTTAGTTGGATAGGTTGTGGATAACGTAATGGGGGACCTTAGCCTGTTCTCAAAACTGGACTAAAAGCCCATGTAGTAAGCCTAGCAATATTCCAAACTAGGACCCTTATTGCATGCTATGTGAATCTTTGCCCTATCATATTAGTGGATTTACATAAACCTGGCCTATTTTCCTCCTTCATATTGCTCTGCTAAGAGTTGGAATCCTTTCATGATTCCGTATGGTTACACAACCTCATACCTATTCCATGGGTATATTCTTATCATAACAATATGATCATGCTTGTATTGCTCTGCTAAGAGTCAAAATCCTTTCATGATTCCGTATGGTTACATAACCTCATCCCTATTCCATGGGCGTACTCTTATCATAACAATATGATCATGCCCGTATTGCTCTGCTAAGGGTCAGAAACCTTTCATGATTTTGTATGGTTACACAACCTCATGCCTATTCCATGAGTGTACTCTTATCATAACAATATGATCATGCCTGTATTGCTCTGCTAAGGGTCAAAATCCTTTCATGATTCTGTATGGTTAGATAACCTCATGCCTATTCCACAGGCATACTCTTATCATAACAATATGATCATGCTCGTATTGCTCTCCTAAGAGTTAGAATCCTTTCATGATTTCGTATGGTTACATAACCTCATGCCAATTCCATCGATATTCACTTATCATAGCAATATAACTAGGTTGAAATGCTATCGGGTTTTAGTCATAATCCCTCATATGATCAAGCAATGATCAAACCTTTGCTTGCCTTATCGAGAGAATCGCACCTCGAGTTTCCAGTGTCACTCCAGGCTAGTATCCCACCTAGGGTATGACATATTGAACGACTAATTCTTATGGAGGTATAAGGGTGGTAGGGAGCATTGCTGTGTGCTATATGTTCACTAACTATTTCATGTTTTCTGTCCAACATGCCTACATGCATACTCATGCAATCTTCTAATAGATTTCCTTTTACAGCCATAACGCTGGATGTTTCTTAGCATAGGTCATGCATACATTCTATGTGACACATCATATGCATCCCATACATACACATGCTAATCTGCTTTGTTACGCAGCCATAACATCGCATGTTTCCTAGCATAGGTCATGCATACATCCTATGTGTTGCATCACGTGCACCATATACAACCGCATGTGCATACTCATGCATTCATGCTAACTCTTTTTGTAATGTACAGATCATGTCAGACTCTCAGCATGCCAAAAATGTCATATCATCATCTGACCCTCTTACCTTGACACTAGATGAAGCCCAACTTGCTGCAATTCAAAAGCTCATCGACCAATCTATGGCCAAACTCCTGAATGATGACTTCAAGACCCTCCTGCAATAGCAGATCTGGGAGGCTTTCAGTCCTGGTGATTTCATCACCAAACCAGCTCCTATCAAGGAAAAGGGGAAAGGCGTCAACCTGTATGACATGGAGACTGATGATGATATCTGACTCCATATGCATGATGTTCAAAAATCTACGAACACTATTTTGGAGCAGAAGATAGAACAGCTGTAGTCTATCATAAAGACCAAAGGCATGGGGTCTGATTTGGACTTTAAGAAGTTCTCCATCCAAGCTATCAAGGGGCTACCTGCCAAGTTCAAGCTCCCTGATGTTCCCAAGTACAGTGGCGTTGGGGACCTAAAGAACCATCTAAAGACTTACACCATGATGATGAGCACTATAGACCTGTCGGATGATTAGATAGTTTGACTTTTCTTCATCTCACTAGAGGGACCAACACTAGCATGGTATCATAGTCTAAACAAGGCAACCACGATCGAGTGGAAGCCTCTTTGTACTACCTTTTGTAAATAGTACTGGTTTAAATCCTGATTTGGTGTAACTTTGATGGATTTAGAAATGGTTAAGCAAAAAACCAATGAGTCCTTCATGGATTACTTTAACAAATGGATGGATAAAATAGCACTAGTTAGACAGAAGCCATCTGAATTTGACATGATCAACAAGCTTATTATGGGGTCACTGCCACTCTACCAGGATAAGCTGAAGTATTAGACATTCCACACCTTTGAGGACATTTACTCTGTTAGCTAACGGATAGAGCAGACTGAGGGAAAGAAAAAGGAGCCTTCCTTCAAGAAGCCCAAAACCACCACTTACATTCAAACACAACAAAAACCTCACTACATCAATGCCCTGTAAACACCAAACCCATACTCTAAAACAGTACCCCATCCCAGAGGTTCTCAGATATTGGAATGCTGCTTTCCAAGGTTTTTGGGTGTCTCCTCAAAGCCAAACTCATCAAGCCACTTAAGCTAAACTTCAAAACACCACCCTCGGCCCTGGTAGATACCAAAACCTACTACTATTATCACTAGTATCATGGCCACAACATTGATGACTATCACTCTCTCAAACTAGTCATTTAGAACTGCATTGACTCCAGCGAAATCGAAGACCCTGAGAAATCCAAACCATCAACCAACACAAACCCATTGCCTAACTACTACAAAGCTAACCGCAGCTACATGCTCTAATCAGGGTTGCCAGAATCCCTGGTTCTTAACTTCTTTTCTCCCCTCGACAGTGAGGAGACTGCTAAACTACCTACCATTACCTTCTGACCAGGTGGTGCATTTGATATTGGTGCCATTGACATATGGTACGACAGTTTAGAGGATGAGTCTGCAGGTACTCAAGATGCCTCTAAATCTAAACCATCAGAGAAGCAAGATTTTGAGAAAGGTAAGTCAGTCGAGACTTCCAAGGTAGCTAAGCCAGCACCAAAATCACCCAAGCAGCAAAAAGGGTTAGGTACTAGTAAGATGTCCTCTTGAGCCTGCAACATGACTCGTAGTGGTAAGGTGTTCACACCTCCCGACCTTGGGAAGAGGCCAGAAGCTCCTAAAAAGCCAATCGAGGGTAGACCTGCTAAGGATGAGGCTGGTCCAAGCAATATTCCAGCTCCACAACCAACTGATCAGGTTGCTCAGCCTAATAATATTATTGTCAAACAATTGAAGAAGATAGATGCCAATATCAGCATTTGGGACTTGGTGCTATCCTTCCAACAACACCAACGGGCCATCATCAAACCACTCTCAAGCATGAAAATCTCTCCATCCACTTTTACCTTTAGTATGAAAAGTTAGCTAGTAAACCCGGGAATTGCCATCCAGCATGATCAATTTCTCTGATATGGATCTACTGGTCGAGGGTATCCACCACAATAAAGCACTCTTCATCAGAGTGAATATTATGAACTTCTCCACTCCCTACGTTATGGTGGATGATGGTTCAAGTATCAATGTCTGACCACTCAAGGTGCTACCCAAGCTTGGGGTTCAACTTTCATACTTGAAGCCATGCAAGACTATCATCAGAGCTTATGATGAGTCTAAATTGGAGGTTACTGGTACCTTCACTACCACTATCACTGTCAGGTCGATCGAATCTATGGTGGAGTTTACAATTTTGGATATTCTGATGTCATTTGCCTTCTGTTGGACTGACCATGGTTCCATCCTCTGGGAGGTGTGCCATCCACTTTTCACTAAAAGATCAAGTTTCCGCATAATGAGGGTGTGGTTACTAATGCTGCTGATAATAAGGTCACTCTAGCCTGCATCGGGGAAGATGTCCCTCTCCTGATTGGATTTCAGATCACTGCCTTTAGAGAACCTGAATCATACTTGTACCAACCGAGTCCTGTTATGGAGAAGATGATGTAAATGATGAACTTTATGCCAGGCAAAGGTTTACACTGGTACCAGTAGGGTCTGGTAGAGTTCAACATCCCTACAGCTATGTGGGAAGAGAGTATTGCATTGGGTTTGATCCTTACACCTCATACAAGCTAGAGGAATACAATACAATCATCTTCATCCAAGGAGAGACACAGTACGACCATCCCTCCAAGCTACCTAACTCAGATGACTTCTTTGATCAACAGTTCACCATTTTTGGTGATATTTGTACCTATCAGCCTTGACAGTAATAGAGAAGACTATTGTTACTTTCACCATCAGCCCTAATGGTGCTTTCTAATTCTTTAGTGATGTTTTTGATCTCACCACCAGCTCCCTGGAGCCGAAAATAACTACAGTCACTACACTGGGGGCCAAGCTATAGAAATTAGACATGGAGGACCTGTTGCTACTAAAGGTCTATGAAGATATTACTACTCTGGTGGATAGCACCTTTGAAGAGCTGTTGTATGAGGACACTGATGTCCCAATTTCTGTTGTATTTGATGATGGTGTAATTCTATCTAAATATGATGTAATGAAGAATAACTTTACTTATGTTTACGATGTGTATTCTGATGGTATTATGCATGAGCATGAGCATTACATGAGCATTTTTGACATTAACATATCATGCATTGAAAATGTTAACATTAACACAGATGAAAAGCCATGTCTACTCCAGATTGCATCAAACTTGACCTCTAAAGAGAGAATAGAAATAATCAGTGCATTGAAAAAGCATAAAAAGGCCTTTGCGCTAGGCTATGAAGATATGCTGGGTGTCGACAGATCCATTGCGAAACATAGAATTTTGACCAAGCCCAAGTTCAAGCCAGTTAAGCAGAAACTACGACGCCTCCGACCAGAGTGGGCTCAAAAGGTCAACGAAGATATCCAGAAGCAGTTAGATGCCAAATTCCTTGAAGTTGTTGACTACCAAAAATGGTTGACACAACATGGTTCCAGTTCCCAAGAAAGACCAGCAGGGTCATAGTCCGTGTAGACTACAGGGATCTGAACAAAGCATGCCCAAAGGATGACTTCCCTTTACTTTATATTGACATGCTAGTCGATTATACAGCTGCTAGCGCTATGTGTTCCTTTGCTGATGGATTTTAAGGGTACAACCAGATCCTGATGGCAATTATAGATAAGGTGAAGATAACTTTCATCATAGAATGGGGGACCTACTGCTACAAGGTCATGCCCTTTGGCATGAAGAACGCAGATGCTACCTACCAACGAGCTGCAACAACCTTGTTGCATGATTTGATCCATAAAGAGGTTGAAGTCTATGTGGATGATATGATGGTGAAGTCCCCCACAAGAGAAGAGCACCCAGTTGCTCTTGATAGATTTCTCACATGTGTTGAGAAATATGGACTCAGGCTGAACCCAAAGAAATGCACATTCAGGGTGACATCCGGCAAGTTGTTGGGTCATATTGTTAGTCAGATGGGTATTGAAGTGAATCCTAATAAGTCAAAGTCAATCATTAAGATACCTATCCTTAGAACTAAGACAAAAGTCAGGGGATTCCTAGGACAGTTCCAGTATATCAGTAGATTCGTCGCCAAGCTCACTACCATATGTGAGCCTATCTTCAAGTTTTTAACGAAGAATTAGCCTATGGTTTGCAATGAGAACTGCCAGTTTGCATTTAAGAGGGTGAAGCATTACCTCTCTAACCCGTCAACCACCTCGGCCAGGAAAACCATTACTACTCTATCTAGCCTTAGAAGAGGAGTCAGTGGCTACTATGATAGCTCAAGAGAATGACGTCGGAGTCGAGCATGTTGTCTACTACTTGAGTAAGAAGCTATTACCAACAAAATGTAAGTACAACACTGTTGAGAAGCTATGCATGGCTATGGTCTGGGTCACCAAGAAACTCAGACACTACTTCCAGTCATACCAAGTTCAAGCAATCTCCAAGGTTGATCCTATGAAGTATTTGTATGCAGCTCCTTCACTGGTAGGGAAATTATCCAGGTGGCTAATCTTGTTATCATAGTTTGATGTGCAGTACATTACTACCAAGGTTATCGAAGGCAGAGCAATTATCAAATTCTTAGCATTCAGGCCGATGGATGACTCTAAAACCTTTGAACTTAACTTCCTAGATGAGCACTTGGGGGCAGTTGATGTCCAGAAATGGCAGTTTCACTTTGATAGCGTAGTCAACAGAAGAGGTACAAGTATAGAAGTTGTGCTAATCAGTCCTGAAGGTGAACTCATTATGCTTTCAAAGCAACTAAGCTTTCCAGTCACCAATAATATGGCTAAATATGAAGCATGTCTATTCGGGCTAGAAACATTACTAATGATCAGTGCCTAAGATATACAAATATTTGGTGATTCGATGTTTATCATTCACCAATCCATGGTCGAGTGGGATGTTAAAGAAGAAAGGCTCAAGCCTTACGTTAAATACATGAAGCTCATAGTTTATAACTTCAGCTTATGCCAATTTATTCACATGCCACATGAAGAGAATCAGATGGCCAATTCTTTATGCTTTAGCCACACTAGCTTCAGTTTGTAAGCAACCATAGAGTCAAGTCCAGCCTGTATTCATTGAGCAGTCAAGGATTCCTTGCTATGAGAGAGAATGGGTCATAGCACTAGACCAGCCAGATGAGATCCCATGGTATGCAGATATCATGAACTTTCTGAAAACCCATGCTTATCCAGAAGAAGCCAACAAAATCGATAAGCTAGCTTTATGTAAACTAGTAGCCAACTTGACCTAGCATCAGGGTGTTCTCTACAGAAGAACAGTTGATGGTCTACAACTTCGATGCATATCGAGGATGGAAATCAAATCAGTCATGCAAACTGTACATGCTGGTGTATGTAGGTCCCATATGAATGGATTCACCCTTTACAAGAAGATCCTATGCCAAGGATATTTTTGGGTCACTATGGAGACATACTATATATAGTTTATACAGAGATGCCATGAATGCCAGACTCATGGAGATCTAAGTCACCTACCATCAGTCGAATTGTAGAATTTAACAACACCTTGGCCATTCTCTGCTTGGGGAATTGACATCATGGGTGAGATTCATTCTAATGCATCCAATGGGCATCAATACATACTAGTGGCTGTCAACTACTTCTTTAAGTGGGTAGAAGCTGAATCCTACAGTAAACTGGGGGCAAAGCAGGTTGCCAAGTTTATAGAGAAGAATCTCATATGCCAATATGGGATACCACATCACTTGATGTCTAGTAATGGAGTGCAGTTCCAAGACCAAGTGGTTGACTTGCTAGAAAGATATGGGATCGAGCATAATAGATCCTCTCCATACTGCCCTCAAGTTAACGGGGTAGTTGAAGCGACCAATAAAATGATCAAACACATCTTAGCTAAGATAATGAAAACTTATAGACATTGGCATGAGCAATTGCCATTTGCTTTATGGGGTTACAGAACCATTGTAAGGAGTCCCACGGGTGCTACCCCATATTCTCTTATTTATGGGACAGAAGCCGTATTGCCAATTAAAGTGGAGCTAAAATCACTTCGTGTTATTCTAAAATCTCAGTTGCCAGAAGTTGAGTGGAAAAGGGCCAGGTATGAACAGCTGGTTACTATTGATGAGAAGCGGCTGAAGGCTCTCTATCATTTACAATTTTACAAGAAGTACGTGGCAAATGCATTCAATAGAAAGGTCAAGCCCGTTGCCATATAGGAATGTGATTTAGTTCTGAAGCAAGATAGACTAGCTATCCACGACCCTCATGGAAAATTCAGACCCAACTGGGAAGGCCTATTCCTAGTCAAAAAGATCATATCCAAAGGCATTGTCTGCATCTCAAACTTAGAGGGTAATGAATTCTCAGAACCCATCGACCTTGACTGGCTGAAGAAGTATTTTATCTAGAGCAAAGGGCAAAAGAAAGGTAAAATAAAAATGAAAAGCTTGGTGAGCCGACAACCTACATAAGTGGTTCACACAAAAGTCAAGGCAAAAAAGAAAAATACTTGCTCGATGAGTTGAAAATCTAATTGGACAACTTATGCAAAAGTTAGAGCTCTTACAAAAAAATCAAAAGGAGAGTGTTAAAATAATTGATCAGAAAATCTCATGCAAGGCTGTTCAACGATAGGGGCTAGGTCTGATACATATTGAAGAATTTCTGTGTTGATTTTAACATTTTTCATGTAAAAGTTTTAATCTCATTAATACAAATGGAACGCTTGTTCATAAACTTAGTCGTAAGCAATACAAATTTCAAACACAAAGCATTATTTTTCTTTATTACATGCAATTTTATTACTTAACAACTTCTTGCAGCACAAGATTCAGGTGTGGTGCAGCACCCACAGCTTATATTCCTTATTCATGGCAAATCCAACTCCAAGGATCTCCATCAGCATGATCCTACGGTGAGGCCATGTCCTCTCTACATGCTCCAAGAAGCGAGACACTTACTTCCTTCCCTCAAACTTTATCAGCTGAGGGATAGTCTGCCTATGGCCAGACTGGCGATAGATTCTGGTAAGACTGTAGTGCATAGAATGCCTAAATTCTGGTAATGGAATACAGTCCGTGTAAGTTTGCACCGTCACATGCCGAATGTACTACCATGGGCAAGTCCACCGCACCTCGCTCTCTAGGATGGCTCTCAAATATCAGTGTTTTTGCCTCACTGAAAGTATAGCCTCTTTGTATATGGCTACGAGGTATGTATCACTGCAAGTCACCTACTGGCGATGCAAGAATTCCCAGCTTCTCTTGAAGCTAAACCTGAAAAACAAAATAAAACAAAATAAAAATTCGGCCCCAATAATCTAAATCCAGCTACCCTCATCCATGATGGGGTATTCATGGGTTTTTGGCTACACAGTCAAAAAATAGCAACAATATCTACAGAACCCTCTGTAGTCAAAAAAGAACCTCGCGGTGGTCAAGTAGATGTCAAAGGCCCTCATCAAGTATAGTTCTACTTCTTTGGTTGGTGGGTGCATTGCCAACATCATCGACATTTCACAGGTAACTCCAAGGATAGCAGCAAATTCCTCGTACATTGGACATAGCTCTACATGTCCAAACTGAAAGACATGGGCCATCAGATCCTAGAACTGCATAGTAGTGTGCAGGAAAACATTATTGATTGTGACTTACTAGAAAGTATTCAAATATTGGAGTCTGATTTCGCCAAATCGGTTCCATTCGTTGTTACCCCATTGATGGGAAAGAGCATGAAAAGCAAATAGTGATTGTTGAGTCATTGTATATCTAGTTTCTGCACAGAAGAACAAAGAAATTTTGTTTTGGTAATAAAACATAAAGCATGAGACATTTATAGCAGCAAGCAACTTTGGATTCCACTAATAAATCCAAAAGATACAAAGTTCAAGTCTTTAGCTATTTTCAAAGTTAGTACATCATAACCCTAGTGTACTAGGTTCACATGACAGCCTGTAACACACTGCCTTATTATTTTAATATAGAAACTATAGAATTTTGACACCATGCATATGGAAGGCTGACGACATAGCTCTTCTAAGCATCATCTTCACCAGAATGGTCTTCATCGAGGCTAAGACTATCAGGGACCTCGATGTTATATCGTTCTAGATGCACTCGGTGATCTCTCATCCCATATACTCTATCATCTGAGCATAGCGGTCCCACTCCTCCCACTCTAAGTGCTCACTTGTCTGCAAACGTGAGCATATAGGCATATAAGGCATGCATCCATGCATTTCCATGCACTCGCATTTATAACAGGTATTCACCTAAACACTCAACATCTCGGAGGTATGGTGGCAATGCAGCCCCATCAAAAGTCTTGAGGCATCAGCCATGGCATCCCAAGGTACTTGCACAGGTCAAACACATGTAAGGCCATAAAAGCCAAAAGAATACAAAAACACATGTACTCACATATGTGGTGTTTGGTAGATAAAACTCTATTTCATCCCTTGCTAGCACTCGAAAGGATGTCTCGTATGGATGACCAATCTCGTCATACGTATAGATTAGGGGGTTTTGTGGCCACATCAGCTGACCTTCCATAAAGTCTATTGGGCACTCATATCCAGGGGGGCACCTCTGGGGTTTCAGACATTGATCTTGATGGGGTTGCACCAGATTGAGCTTCAGAAGATCTTTTTGAAGCACCACAACCTCTACAATTGCTAACGGCTGGTGAACCACGACGTCCACCTCTACCCTAGAAAATATCAGGCCTGACTCTAGACCCACTAGCTCTGTCATGTTGGCCTCTACATGTGGAAATCTCCATAGGACCCAGTAGCCTCATCTATATGAAGGTGGGATAATTTATCGGTGACTCAGATAGATGCTCTCGCTCGAGAATACCAGTCAGCCCAGTAATCACCTCTAGGTCTGTATCAGTGCAAGATGCCTAAAACATCACATGTGGTGGTACAGCATAATCTACATGACTCTCTGGTCCCAGCTGCCAGTCAATCATGCACTCTCCTAAGTGGAAGAGTCTACCCTCAGGACTCTCCAACAACATATGATGCTCATCCTTGCATGCTGAGCTAGTCAAGTACTCCGGCCTCGGATACATATTGCTCCAGGGATAAGGATGCATCTATTTCGATAATGATGATAGATTAGACACCTGCTCAAGTATTTCTCAAACCAATTCAATACAGTTTAATGCTAATTAAATTGTTTCTTCTTACCTAGTCCCAGGTTAAGTTGTTGAGATACTCTCTCAACTCATCCATTGTATCGCCGGGTCTCCGGTGTGGTATACTCCATGCCTGCATACGCAGGAAACCAAGTTGTATTCCATGTGGAATCTTGGGTTCTGGCAGCAATCCAAACTCATATGCCATGATCTGCAAGGTCAACATGCATGGTCAACAAGACTCAGGCAAATACTACAATATCAAAATCAGCAGAATTCTGCTTACCTCTATGACCTGCCAACAGCCAATAAAGTTATCTCTGCACTATCTACTATAGAGATCTAGCCCCTACATTAAATGGGCCAGACCAGTACTGCCTCAGTAAAATCACTCAATAGCCTCCAAGTCATGGAGGGCCCATAATACAAACATGTGGATGATGTTTCTACTGTCGTTGAATAGAGTACATCCCAACACATATAGTAGAAAGCTACATGTGTACTGATCTATAAAGATAGTCCTGCCAAGCAACTTTGC
>CANYBF012268375.1:0-12646 GCA_948192965.1 Dalechampia spathulata
ATACACGATCACACATGTTCACGGAAAACATGCACAAAATATCAAAAATACACAAAAATCATACGCAAAACAATAAATAAAATCAATTTTCATAAGAATTATGCATGGGTAATCATGAAAATCACATAATAACAATAAAAAGCGACGAATTTATTAATCTCTCATAGATTCTCCTTAGATCCGAGTGTAGGGGAGGAAGAAATTAGTCCGAATCCAAGCATTAGGGAATAAAATCACCTAAGTCTAAGTGATTTTGTGAGTTTATTTTAACCCTAATTGCTTAGAATAATCCAAAACCCTAATTAAGAGAATTAATCTCTTGACGGCCGTAGGTCAAAAGTCCGAAAACCCTAAAAGTGCCAACCTCCGCGCAGAATGGAGTTCCAAAGCTTTTAAAAAATCTGCCCTAGAGACATACGCGATCGCGTATCCTAACATATGCGGCGTGTCACAAACATACGCGATCGCATATGTTTGTACATATGCAGCGTGTCACCAACATATGCGATCGCGTAACACCCCCAAAATGGGCCAGAATTGGCCCAGAACGGCCCGAAATGATCCGAATCAACCCGGGGTGGCCCAAAACCAACCCGAAATGGTCCAGAATCATCCCGGATTTGATCTGAGTCAAGACGGTCCAAAATTAGGGTGCGATAGTATGCATATATGTATAAATATGCCAATATGCAATCTCATACGCCAATACGTAAATACAAAAATACGCGAAACTCTTCATGCATATATATGCCATATCACATGTCATTATGCCATGATGCCATGTCACATCATATGCCATAATGCATGACATACCGCATGCCACAACATATACTATGTTGAATACACATTCACATACGCATCACTATGCCATGACATGCATATGCAATGCCATACA
Organism: Dalechampia spathulata; assembly: GCA_948192965.1. Classification (NCBI taxonomy): domain Eukaryota; kingdom Viridiplantae; phylum Streptophyta; class Magnoliopsida; order Malpighiales; family Euphorbiaceae; genus Dalechampia; species Dalechampia spathulata. The sequence goes on from CANYBF012268375.1 coordinate 896, forward strand.
TCCTTCACATGCCATGCATATGGTATGCCATTCATTATGCCATGACATGCATATGCATGCCATACATCCTTCACATGCCATGCATAAGGTATGCCATCCACTATGCCATGTCATGCATATGCCATGCCATTTCATATACCACGCATAAGGTATGTCATTCACTATGCCATGTCATGCATATACCATGCCATGTATCATTTCACATGCCACGCATAAGGTATGTCATCCACTATGCCATGTCATACATATGGCATGTCATCACATACGCACCACTATGTCATGCATATACCATGCCATGCATCATTTCACATGCCATACATATGGTATGTCATTTATTACGCCATGTCGTACATATGCCATGATATACATCACCTCACATGTCATGCATATGCCATATCACATACTTCGTACATTATGCATAGGCCAAACGCCAAAACAAGTTAAAACGTTAACGCATAACGCTATACGCTATTTGCCATATTATGTGCTTACATATCATGTTAAGTCACCATATCATGCATATGATATGTCATTCATACTCACATATCATGCATATGCCATGCTACTTTACCACTATTTCATATGTCATGCATACGCCATGCCATTTAAACGCCATATAGCTTTATATGTCATTTTACGTGCAACCTTGCAATGTCCATTCACATGATGCGTTGTGTGATTACATTTACACTCACATGCTTGCCTGCTTAGGATAATTAATTCTAACTATAATGGTAAAATCAATTTTGGAAACTCATAGAATAGATCTCCACCACCCGAACCCAATCTCTGAAGGGTTTAACCAGTACTCATGCTATGGGTCGGTTGGACCAATCCAGAACCATCCGGTGGTGACTCCTTTGTGACTCTTTCGAGTCTGTATTATTCCCTAAGGGAACCCTTTAGGAAGACTACGCTTTTGCTCCAAGTGCAGTCCTCAATCCGTGACTTTCATAAGCCTCGCTTTGGGCCCTGGTAGAAACCGACGCTCACAGTGGCGACTCCACTGGGGACATCACGGTGAAAGATTGGTGGCATCTAAGAGTTTCCATATCAATTTTCCCATCATAGTTGGATTAATTATATGCATCACAACACCAGTCTGTGTCCGCACACACCACCCTGGTCCCATGTCAAATTGGTGATGGTGAGTGAGGGAGTACCTTAGACTCCATTCGATTCCTTGGGAAAGTACATTTGGCTTCACCACTCGTTGCACTGTACTGATAACCATTGATGATTCATGACAGATAGATGTGAGGTATAGTCCTATATCGATGATTCCATTTGGTTGGATAAGTTGTGGACAACATGGCAGGAGACCTTAGCCTGTTCTCAAAATCGAACTAAAGCCCATGTAGTAAGCCTAGCAACATTCCAAACTAGGACCCTTATTGCATGCTATATGGATCTTTACCTTATCATGTGAGTGGATTTGCATAGACCCGGCCTATTTTCGTCCCACATATTGCTTTGCTAAGAGTTGGAATCCTTTCATGATTCCGTATGGTTGCCCAACCTCACGCTTATTCCATGAGCATACTCTTATCATAATAATATGATTATGCCTGTATTGCTCTGCTAAGAGTCAGAATCCTTTCATGATTCCATATGGTTGCCCAACCTCACGCTTATTCCACGGGTGTACTCTTATCATAACAATATGATCATGCTCGTATTGCTCTGCTAAGAGTTGGAATCCTTTCATGATTCCGTATGGTTGCCCAACCTCACGCTTACTCCACGGGCGTACTCTTATCATAATAATATGATCATGTCCGTATTGCTCTGCTAAGATTCATAATCCTTTCATGATTTTGTATGGTTGCCTAACCTCACGCTTATTCCATGGGTGTACTCTTATCATAACAATATGATCATGCTCATATTGCTCTACTAAGAGTCAGAATCTTTTCATGATTCTGTATGGTTGCACAGCCTCATGCCCATTCCATCGGCATTCACTTATCATTGCAATATGGCTAGGTCAAAATGCTGTCAGATTTTTGCTGTAATCCTTCATATGATCAGGTAACGATCAAACCTCTCGCTTGCTTATTTGAGAGAATCGCACCTCGAGTTCCCAGTGTAACTCCGGGTTAGTATCCTACCTAGGATAGGAGAACTTGAATTGACTAATTCTCATGGAGGTATAAGGTTGGAAGGGAGTGTTGTTGCATGCTACGTGTTTGCTAACCCTTTTCATGTTTTCTGTCCAAACACGCATACATGCATACTCATGTAATCTACTAACAGATTTCCTTTGCAGCCATAATGCTGGATGTTTCCTAGCATAGAACACACATACATCTTACGTGACGCATCATGTGCACCCACGTATATGCATACTAACTCGCTTTGTTGCAGCCATGACATCACATATTTCTTAGCATAGATCATACATACATCCTACGTGTTGCATCACGTGCACCATCCGCAATGCATGTGCATACTTATGCATTCATGCTAACTCTTTCTGTCATGTATAAAACCATGTCAGACTCACAGAATGCCAGAAATGTCACTTCATCATCTGACCCTACTGCCTCAGTGCTAGATGAGACCATGCTTGCTGCAGTTTAGAAACTCATCGACCAATTTGTGGCCAAGCTTCTGAATGATGACTTTAAGTCCCCCCTACGACAGCAGATTCGAGAGGTTCTCAATCCTGCTGAGTTTGTAACCCCACCAGCTCTGATAAAGGAAAAGGGGAAAGGCATCAACCTGTATGACATGGAGACTTATGATGATGTCTCCCTCCATTTGCATGATGTTTAGAAGTCTGAGACCACTATCTTAGAGTAGAAGATAGACCAGTTGCAGACCATCATGAAGACTAAAGGCATGGGGTCTGACTTGGACTTTGATGAGTTCTCTGTTCGCGTTATCAAGGGGTTGCCTGCTAAGTTCAAGCTCCCTGATGTTTCCAAGTACAATGGAGTTGGGGACCCAAAGAACCATTTGAAGACGTATACTATGCTGATGAGCACTACCGATTTGTTGGATGATTAGATTGTTCAGCTCTTCTTCATCTCACTGGAGGGACCAGCGCTAGCCTGGTATCATAATCTGAACAAGGCAACCACGACCGAGTGGAAGCCTCTTTGTACTGCTTTCTGTAAATAGTATGGGTTCAAGGCCCGATTTGATGTAACCCTGATTGACAGAAGCCATCTGAATCGGATATGATCAATAAGCTTATCATGGGGTCACTACCACTCTACCAAGATAAGCTGAAGTATCAGAAGTTCCACACTTTTGAGGACATCTACTCAGTGGGACAACTCATTGAGCAAATTGAGGGTAAGAAAAAGGAGCCTTCCTTCTGCAAACCCAAAACTGTAACCTACACGCAAACACAACCAAAGCCTCACTATGCCAACGCCCTGCAAATACCGAAACCATAGTACATCAATGCTATAACCTTAGGTGTCCTGGATCTGCCTTAAAATGACCCAAATTTTAAATAATTTTAACTTTAAAATTATTTTCTTTGAGTTATACTCTCAGGTGCCATAAAATTGTTCATTCTTTTAGAATTATGCTATCAGAAAAAATTCCTTTATTACATTACAAGAAGTTGATTTCCTTGGATTATGCATCAAAGATGGGATGCATCAACATGGCCCCCATCTTACACAAGAACTTTATCATTTTCTTAATGACAGGTTGTCTATTCACCAAATCCAATAATTCCTTGGAATTATCAACTATAGTAGGGACTTTATCCCTAAAGTAGAACAACATACAAGGATTCTTTCTCAACTTTTAAAAAAGAATCCTCCTGCATGGACCCTAGAACATACTAAGACTATTGACGTACTGAAAGATCTGGCATAGAAAACTCCACCAACGTCTATTCTACAAGATGAAGCCCAACTCATACTTCAGATAGGTGCTAGTGACTTAGCATGGGGAGCTATCTTGATTTAGCTTTACAATGGAAAAGAATCTCTATTCAAGCATGTGTCCGGTCAATTCAAGGATGGTAAACTCCACTACCATTCCACCATCAAAGAAATCCTTGCAGTTAAGTTTGGTATCAAAAAATTTGAACTATTCTTGGCATCCAAACATTTCATCACCATGATGGATAATTTTGCTTTCCCTAAGATCCTAGATTTTAAGGAAAGGTATCTTCTTGATAAATAACTCCTTTAGCTCAAAGACTGGTTTTCCAGGTATGATTTTGAAGTCAGACATATTAAGGGAAATACTAATGTTATCCCTGATTTCCTCTCTAGACTTTCAAAACCAGCCCCCCCTCCAGTTATACTCATTTCTTACATATCCTTTCCAAGTGCCATGATGGAACAAAATTCAAATCCAATAAATCACCCACATCTACCTTTGCATCTTCCTATAGCCCAAGTTAATTCATGGGTTTATGAAATACTCATGGCTTCCTACTCTCAATTCTTCAAATCCATAAAATACAATCCCATTTTTCCTTGGATACTTATCCTAAGGATATCTGAATCTCATCCTCAAATTGAGGATCAACTCTAGTTCTTATGGTGTTTGACCACTCTCTACAAACAACCTATAAAGCTACCTTTACTTGAAGCTCTTTGGTTTTTTCATAACCAAGAAATAGACATACCCTGGCATGGACATTTCTTACTTGGTTTAAATCACCTAATAATTAGATTTATATTCTTTTAAAGCAAATCAAAGTAGAAGAACTTTTTAAACATCCTAATTTTTTATTGGTAAAAAAATATCTGGGTGTTTACTTCTTTCATAAAAGATATGTGATGTATGCTAATTTACATGATTGTTTAGATGTTTTTAGTTGATGTTTAATGGTCATTTTATTACCTTTATGCTTTAATTTAGTTGAATTTGATAAGTTTGTTAAAGTGTGTAGCATTAGAAAGGTATCAAAGAAGAAATGAAGCATTTTGGGATTTCAAAGAGTAAGTCACGATCATGACATCCAAAGTCACGATCGTGACAGAAGGAAGGAGGCCCGAGCATCTTTAAGACAGCAAGTCACGATCGTGACTTTACGAGTCATGATCATGACTTCTTAATTATGAGCCATTTAAAGCACAAGATTTGCAGAAGATTTGAGAAGAAAAAAGCAACCATGAGGGGAACAAAAACAAAAAAAAAATTTAATGGAGACCTCATGGGCAAAGCAATCAAGAGGATGGGAAAAAATACAAACAAAATGAAGTTAAAGATGGAGGACCCCCACCCAAAGCATAAAAGAAGGAGATGGCATCTAGGGTTGGGGGATTGAGGAGCTGCAGCTGTTCAACTCTTGGGGCAATTGAGTATATTGTTCTTTTTTATTGCTTTTCACTTTCTTCTTGTATTTTCCTTTCACAGCCATAAGTGGCTAAGTACTTTGTGTAGGATTTAACGTTTGAATCCCTTATTGGGAAAAATTGATTGTGCTTTGTTGATGTTGCTATGAATGTTTAATTTTAAAGTTAGATTTTGGAATACAACCTCTGCTCTGTGATTACAACGAGAGTTGAATTATAGAAAGCTTGTTCACTGAGAGATGTTCAATCCTAAAGTTTAGTTTTCTAAATGATTACTTAAGCTCTGTAATTACAACGAGAGTTGGATTGTGGAAAGCTTACCCATTCTGGTTAGGGTGGTGTGTGAGAGAGATCTACATACTCCTAATTCCAGTATGATGGCTAGATAGTTTCCCTAATTGGAAGACTTTGATTGTGTCTAAGGAACTCTGAAGATTAGAGCAAAATTTAGTTGATTTCACCTTGAGAGAGGGTTTTCAATGCTGTAGGATATCTTGGGTAGCACTAAGCACATGACTGTTATCCTAGCTTGGTGAGGATGATTTCAAATCCTATGTTTCTTGTCATTTATGTTATTTTCTTAGTCCATTTAAGTCCTTCCTATATTCCTATCAACAATTGTTCATTTCCAAATACCAACCCATTATTCGCACTTAAACAAACCCGAAATCCAAGCAGTGACGGATAAACCAGCAAATCCTCATGGGATCGATACCTTACTATAACAACCTGTATACTTACGGCAGAGTAGTGAGTAAAACTACTGTCGTCATAGACACGATAAAGTTTTTGGCACCGTTGCCGGGGATTTGCAAGTTTAACGTCACTATAAAGATAGTAAAGTTTGATTTTTAAGTACTTTAGTATCTGTAATTTTTTCTGAAATTGTGTAGTGTGTGAGCAAAAGAACGAGTAGTTCTCATTCAATAGTGTTAGAAGCTTGTGAAGATCCAACAAGGCTTGAAAGGGAAAATCAAAGGGCTGCTCAAGAATAGATTGCACAGGAGAATCCGACAGAGATGGCAGAAGAAAAAAGGACATTGATGGATGTAGTCAGGCCTGGTTTTTATGCCAACCAACAAAGCATTATAAGTCCAGCAGTTGCAGCCAACAATTTTGAAATCAAGCCAGCTCTACTGCAGATGCTGCAGTCTTCGGTAAAGTTTTTTGGTTTACCAAATGAAGATCCTAACGCTCATATTTTAAATTTTCTGGAGATTTATGATACTTTCAGGTACAATGGGGTGATAGAGGATGCTATAAGGCTAAGACTATTCCTATTTATGCTGAGGGACAAAGCGAAGATTTGGCTAAACTTATTGACCCCGAGGTCAATTACAACTTAGAACTAGTTAGTGCAAACATTTTTGGCCAAATACTTCCCTTTGGCAAAGACTATGAAGATTATCAAGGAGATCACCAACTTCCAGCAGATGGATAGTGAGTCTCTATATGAAACATGGGAAAGATTCAAGGAGCTACAAAGGAAGTGCCCTCATAACAACTTACCTAGAGAGTTGCTACTCCAAACATTTTACAATGGAGTAAACACAACAACCAGAGGAACCATTGATGCAGTAGCTGGAGGGTCCCTGATAAAGAAGATAATAGAGGCAGCATATGAACTATTGGAGGAAATGGTAGCTACCAATGCACTTTAGGCATCTGATAGATCTAGAGTGATGATTGAAGAACAAAAAGGTGTTTTATCACTTGATGCTGTTAGTGCTTTGAACACTGAGGTTGCAAACTTGACAAAGCAGATCAGTAACCTATCTAAAGTGTCCAGTTCATGTGAGCTGTATGGACAAGTAGGACATACAGTCAATGAATGCAATGCATGTAAAGCCATGGAGCAGGTTAGTTTTATGGGGAATATGCCACACTCCATGGGAAGACAAGGTAACAACCCTTACTCCAATTCATATAATCCAGGATGGAGGAACCACCCAAATTTCTCTTGGAGTAAGAATACAGGTAATGTGCAAAAGCAACAACAAACCGTACCTCTTCAGCAGAACAATTTTGAGTCCAAAATGGAGAAATTTATGGAGATACTAGGAACCAAATTGACGAGCCAGTAGGAAACACAGAAGAGAATGGAAGCTAAGTTTGATCAAATCACATAGAACCATTCCTCCTCCATCCATAACTTAGAGGTGCAAGTGGGACAGTTGGCAATAGCAATAGCATAAAGGAATCTGGGAGGACTTCCAAGCAATACCGAGCTAAACTCCAAGGAGCAAGTTAATGCAATTTAGCTAAGGAGTGGTAAGGAGCTTGTCAGTAAAGGTAAAGGTAAAGAGCCTGCTAATGTTGATGTTGAGTACAGGAATAAAGAAAGGAGGTAGAACCGCATTAAAGCAGAAACTTCACATTCTGAGATAGAAGGAGGCCACTGTCATAATCGTGACATTATAAGTCATGATCGTGATTTTGATTCCAAGAAAGGAAAAGAGAGGGAACAAGGGTCGAGTAAGTATATGCCACCCATTCTATTTCCATAAAGGTTAATTCAATCTAAGGCAGATGAAAAATTTACTACATTCATGGAAAAATTAAAAAAATTGAGAATTAATGTGACATTTACTGAGATAATTCAGGATATTCCAAAATATGCAAAATTCTTAAAGGAAATCCTAGCACACAAATGCATGATCAATGATACATAACCGATCTCACAAACTGGAAATTGTAGCTCAATTTTATCAAGTAAAATTCCATCTAAGTTGCAAGATCCTGGTAGTTTCACCTTGACATGTAAAGTGGGAGATATGGTATTTAACAAATGTTTGTGTGATTTGGGCATAAGTATCAACTTGATGTCATATGCCATTTCTTAGAAGCTAGGGATTGGAGAAATCAAGACCACATCAATGGTAATACAGCTAGCGGATCAGTCGGTGAAGAAACCTTTCGGGATCATTGAAGATGTGTTAGTCAAAGTGGACAAATTAATCATTCCAGTGGACTTCATGGTGCTGGATTATAGTGAGGATGTCAACTGTCCCCTCATTCTAGGAAGACCTTTATTGAACACAGGAAGAGCATTAGTGGATGTACATGCAGGGAAACTCACCCTTTGGATTGGTGAAGAGCGGCTGGAGTTCAATATGAAAAAGGTAGATATAGTGGATGAATGTGTGTTCACTGTCATGAATGAGGAAGTGCAGAATGTCACAATAGCGAAGGAGCCCGAGGTAATAAGTGAGGAAAGTAGTGATCAAACTAAAGCAGAAATTCTGGTAAGAGATACTAACCCTACTCCTCCTTCCATTGAAAAACCACCAGTTTTAGAATTGAAAGTCCTGCCCAAGCACTTGAGGTATGCTTTTCTAGGTCATAATGAGACATTACTAATTATTATATCTAATAAGATGACCTTAGTGTAGGAAGATAAGTTACTCAAGATGGTACGAAAGCACATCCGATCTTTGGGATGGCAACTGTCGGACATTAAATGAATCAGCCCAGACATGGTCATGCATATGATCAATTTGGAAGAGGAAAGCAAGCCTGTTCGTGAGAGGTAAAGGAGACTCAGCCCTAACATGCAAGAAGTTATAAAAAAGGAGGTAATCAAGCTGCTGGATGTAGGTATTATCTATCCTATATCTGATAGTGAATGGGTGAGTCCTGTCCAATGTGTGTCTAAGAAGGGAGGAATGACCGTGATAGAGAATGATAAGAAGGAGTTGCTATCAACTAGGACAGTGACTGGCTGGAGAGTAAGTATTGACTATAGGAAGCTGAACACAGCTACTAGGAAGGACCACTTCCCTTTACCTTTTATTGATCAAATGATAGAAAATATAGTAGGTCATTCCTTCTATTGCTTCCTTGATGGTTATTCTAGATACAATCAGATTTTCATATATCCTCAGGATTAGGAAAAGACTACTTTTACATGCCCCTATGGCACATTTGCTTACAAGCGTATGCCTTTTGGGTTGTGTAATGCACCTGCTACTTTTCAACGATGTGTGATTGCTATTTTTGCAGATATGATTGAGGATTTTATGGAAGTATTTATGGATGACTTTTTAGTGTTTGGAGACTCTTTTGAGTATTGCTTGCAGAATTTAGAGTGGGTCTTGAAACACTATGAAGAGATGAATTTGGTGCTGAATTAGGAAAAGTGTCATTTCATGGTAGATGAGGGAATTGTGCTTGGCCATAAAATCTCCAAGGAAGGTATTGAGGTGGACATAACTAAGATTAAGGTAATATTTAACCTACCACCACTACAGAACATTAAAGGTATAAGAGGATTCCTTGGCCATGCAGGATTTTACCGCCGTTTCATAAAAAATTTTTCTGTCATTGCTAGACCCCTAACAAGCTTGTTAGTCAAGGATGTTATATTTGATTTCAATGATGAGTGTTTGAATGCTTTTGATACTTTGAAATACGCTTTAACCACAGCCCCGGTGTTAACCTCACCAGATTGGTCTTTGCCTTTTGAAATCATGTGTGATGCTAGTGATTTTGCCTTAGGATGTGTATTAGGGCAAAGAAAAGATAAGAAGTTACATGCCATTTATTATGCTAGTAGAACATTGATGGGACCACAATTGAATTATACTACCACTGAAAAAGAACTTCTAGTAGTCATTTTTGCATGTGACAAGTTTAGAGCTTATCTTTTGGGTTCTAAAGTCATTATTATCACTGACCATGTTGCTTTAAAGTATTTGTTTGCAAAGAAAGATGCAAAACCAAGATTGATTAAGTGGGTATTGCTGCTTTAAGAATTCAATATCGAAATCAAAGATAAGAAGGGAGCTGAGAATGCAGTCATAGACCATCTTTCGTGACTAGAAAAGGATGAGGATGACAGTAAAGAAAGCAAGCCCATCAAAGAGGAGTTTCCGGATGAGTCTGTATGCATGCTGATGAAAAAAAACTGCCTTGGTATACGGATATGGCTAATTACTTAGCCTATGGTATAGTGCCTTCCAATGTTTCGTATCAACAGCGGAAGAAATTCTTTGCCAGCATTAAAAGTTACCAGTGGGAGGAGCCATACTTATTTCACCAGTGTGCTGATGGTTTAATAAGGAGATGTGTTCCGGAAGAAGAGATGATGCATGTACTAACACAATGTCATGATTCATCTTATACAATGCATTATGGAGCTAACAAGACAGCCAACATAGTGCTAGAATGTGGATTCTACTGGCCAACGATATTCAAAGATGCCAAAGATTATGTACTCCACTGTGATAAGTGTCAGAGAATAGGGAACATATCTAAGAGGGATGAGATGCCTTAAACTGCGATACTGGAAGTCGAAATCTTTGATGTCGGGGGCATAGACTTCATGGGACCATTTCCTACTTCCATGGGGAACAAATACATACTGGTGGGAGTGGATTACGTATCAAAATGGGCTGAAGTAATTGCAAGTCCCACAAATGATGGCAGAGTAGTCAGTAAATTCATCAAGAAGCTGTTCTGCAGATTTGGTGTCCCAAGGACTCTCATCAGTGATAGAGGAGCACACTTCTGTAATGTAAAGCTTAAACCCCAGCTTAAAAGATACAACATGCACCATAAAGTCTCCACAGCCTATCATCCGCAAACCAATGGTCAAGTGGAGGTGGTAAATCGAGAACTTAAAAGGATCCTAGAGAAGTCAGACAATAGCTCTAGAAAAGATTAGGTAGCAAATCTGGATGACACACTATGGGCATATCGGATTGCATTCAAGACTCTTATAGGAATAACTCCCTATAGGATGATTTATGGCAAGGCTTGTCATTTGCCTGTAGAGTTAGAGCACAAAGCATATTGGGCAATCAAACACCTGAACTATGACTTAAAGAAAGCAGGAGAGAAAAGGCTGTTACAACTGCAGGAGCTCGAGGAACTGAGGCATCTAGCATATGAAAATGCCAAGCTATATAAAGAGCGAACCAAGCAGTGGCATGATGCACACATTAAGGTAAAAACATTTAGTGCTGGCGATAACATTCTCTTGTTTAATTCCAGGTTGAGATTATTTCCTGGAAAGTTGAAGTCAAGATGGAGCGCTCCCTTCAAAATATCTCAAGTGTTAGAGAGCAGAGTAGTAGAGTTGCAAAATGACAGAGGAGATACATTTAAGGTCAATGGGCAGCGGTGTAAGGTATATCGCGGTGGTTTAACCCAGAAGCCAAGTGAGTGTTAGTGTATGCTCTAGAGCATCATGTGTATTTGTACTATACATTTTCATTAATAAAGGCATTATTCATTAAATAGTACAATGTTTTAAATGAACTTGTTTTACTTGGAGTATTAAACTATATATTGAAGTCCATGATATTGGAATACTGTAAAAGAATCCATAAAAAGTTTATGGAATGAGATTCTTATTGTATGCAAATGTTCAATATCTAAATATCCCTAATCATAGTATTAATAAGAATGGACATTATTAGTATGGGAAGATCAACACATATTACACTTCCTATTTAGGGGTGATTCTCATTCA
>CANYBF012268379.1:0-20769 GCA_948192965.1 Dalechampia spathulata
TGCTTAGGACAATTAATCCCAACTAAAATGGTAAAATTGATTTTGGAAACTCATAGAATAGATCTCCACCACCTGAACCCAATCTCTGAAGGGTTTAACTAGCACTCATGCTATGGGTCAGTTGGACCAATCCGGAACCATCCGGTGGTAACTCCCTTGCAACTCTTTTGAGTCTGTATCATTCCCTAAGGAAACCCCTTAGGAAGACTGCGCTTTCGCTCCAAGTGCGGTCCCCGATCTATGACTTTTGCAAGCCTCGCTCTGGGCCCCGGCAGAAATCGACGCTCACAAGCACTAGTGAGTTTTATACTCAATGTTTGTCAATTGATGAACATAAGAACTAGTGAGGATAGGGATCAAGGGAATTAATGGAGTAAATAACAAGTCGTTCAGATAGAGTTGTTGGTAAAGGACTAGGACTTCACAAAAGATCTCTATCCATGAAATTCATGCTACTTACACTTTTGGTACTTTAGCAGTAATTAAAAGTTTTAAGAATAAATTAATAATGACAGTAATAATAATGGCGGCAATAATATATGATGATCCATAAATAAGAAAAATAATGTATCTATATTACTAATGTTAATAAAGTGTGGATATAATTAATGCTTTCATTATAATAACAGAATAATAGCATAATTATAGACAATGGATCATTATGCATTTTTTTAAAAAAATAAATTTTACTATGTTTTAAGAGGAAAGCAAAGGATATTGGGATGTCTAATGCTATAAATTCCACCACTGACTTGATTGATTTGACTATGATAGTAGCATTGAAGGTGCTGGTAACTTGTTGCTTAGACTCATCATATGCTTGAATTATAGCCTTAGATGGCCTCAAGTCTAAAAGTTAAATCCTAAGCTTAAGTAATACCTTAAGAGGATAGATATTGATGTTAGAATTATCATCCAGCATGATATAGGGAGTGGAGAAGTTCATGATATGCACCTTAATGAAGAGCACCTTTTTATGATAATACCCTCGATTGGTATATCCATATTAGAGAAAGTGATCATGCTGGATTTCAAATATCGATTCACCAACTGACTCTTCATGCCAAAGGTAGAGATAGATGGAGAAATTCTCACGTTGGAGAGTCCTTTAATGATAACCCATTGATGCTACTGGGAAGATAACACTAGATCTTAAATATAAATGTTAGCCTGAGTCTTCTTCAATTACTTGATCATAACATTCTTAAGCTGAGCAACCTATTTACCCTTATCAAGAAGTTGTAGAGCTAAAGCATTACTCAGACTAACTTTATCTATAGTGGGTCTAGCCTTGGTCTACTTCTTCATAGCATCCAGCTTCTTCCTAAGGTTGGGAGGAGTGAACACCTTACCACTACATGTTATATTGTAGACCCTAAAGGACATCTTATTAGCAACCAATCCCTTCTACTACTTGGAAGCCTTAGGTACTGGCTTAGTTGGCTTAGGAGTCCCAACTGACTCACCTTCTTCAATTTTTAAACCTCGACTGATCCTCTGAGCTTTTATACCAAATGTCAATAGTACTAATATTACACCCATCACCGGGCTGAAAACTGATAATAAGAAGTTAAGTAATCTCCTCACTATAGAGGGAAGAAAAGGAAGCAAGAACTAGAGATTCTGGGAACCTTGACTGGATCATGTATGTGCGATTGGCTTTATGGTAGTTTGGCAACATGTTTGTTTTAGTAGAGGGATTGGATTTCTTGGGATCTTCAAGCTCACCCAAATCTATGAGGTCTTGAATGACCTACCTAAGAAAGTGACAGTGATTAGTATTATGATTGTAATGCTAGTGGTAATGGTAGTAAGTTTTGGTATTTATTAAGGTTGTGGGTGGTGCTTGGAAATTTAACTCAAGTGGTTTTATAAGTTTGGCTTTGAGGAGATGCTTGAAAACCTTGGAAAATAGCATTCTAAGATTTGAGTACCTTTGGTATTGGGTAGTTTTTTGGGAAGTTAGGTTTAGTAATTACAAGGCATTGATGTGATATGATTTATATGGTGTCTGAGTGTATATAATAGTTTTAGGTTTGACAAAGGATGAGTCCATCTTCTTCAACCCTTGATATGCTTAATCTTCTTATTAACCAAATAAATGTCCTCAAATGTATAGAATGTCTGATACTTCAGGTTATCCTGGTATAGTGCTAGTGACCCCAAAGTAAACATATTAATCATGTCTAACTCAGATGGCTTTTGTTTGACTAACATAACTTTATCAATCCATCGGCTAAAGTAGTCCATGAAAAACTTATTAGGTTTTTGCTTTACCATCTCTAGGTTTAGTAGAGTCAAATTAAACTAAGATTTGAATCCGTACTACTTATAGAAGGCAATGCATAGAGGCTTTCACTCAACCATAGTCACCTTGTTCAGATTGTGATACTATGCCAACACTGGCCCCTCCAATGAGATGAAGAAAAGTTGGATTATCTACTCATCTGATAATTTAGTGGTGCTCATCATCATAGTGTAGGTCTTTAGATGGTTCTTTGGCTCTCCAACCCTATTGTACTTAGCTTGAGCTTAGCAGGTAGCCCCTTGAAAGCCCTAATAGAGAACTCATTAAAGTTAAGGTCTAAACCTATCCCCTTAGTCTTTATGATAGACTAAAACTATTCCATCTTCTATTATAGTGCAGAAGTTTTAGACTTGTAAACATTATGCATGTGAAGCAATGCATTATCATTTATCTCAACATCATACAAGTTCACTAGCCTTCCCTTTATCCTTTATAGGAGTTAGCAGAGTGATAAAATCTTTAGGATTTAGAGCTTCTAGGATTTGCTATTGCAAGAGAGTCTTGAAGTCATTGGATAAGAGCTTGACTATCGACTGATTTATCAAATGTTGGACAATAACAAGTGAAACATCATCTAAAATAGAATGAGTGGTCTTAGAGGGAGATGCAACATTCTTTAGAGCCTGGGGATCTAATATGTTTCTACACATGACATAGAAAGTTAGCATGAAATACATGTGTATGCATATGCATTTGTATTATCAATGCACATGATGTGACACGTAGGATGTGTGCATGACCTATACTAGGAAACATCCAGTGTTATTGCTATAAAATAAACTGGTTAGTGATAAATGTATGTATGCATGTTTAGTAAAAAATAGGAAAAGGTTAGTGAATATGTAGCACACAACAACACTCTTTGACATTCTTATTCCTTTATAAAGATTGGTTAGTATAATATCTCTTAGGTAGGATACAAGCCCAAAGTTACATTAGGAACTTAAGATATATTACTCTTAGCATGTGAGGCAAACAAAGGTTGATCGTTGCTCGATCATATGAGAAATTATAGCAAAAATATGACAACATTTCAAAATGATCATATTACTATGATAAGAGAACACTAAATGAATAGGCATGAGGTTATGCAACCATACCAGAATCATGACAGGATTCTTACTCTTAGAAGAGCAATATGTAATAGAAAAATCGGCCAGATTTAGGAAAATCCATTAATATGATAAGGGATAAATCTACATAACATGCGAATAAAGGGTCTTAGTTTTGGAATGTTGCTATGGTTAACTACATGGGCTTTAGTCTGAGTGAAACAAGCTAAGATCTCTTACCATATTGTCCATAACCTATTCAACTCAATGGAATCATCGATACATAACTATACCTAACATCTATCCATTCCAGGAATCATAGACAATCTTAAGTACAAGATAATGGTGAAGTCAAACTTGCTTTCCTGAGGAGTCAAATGGAGTCCAAGGTACTCACTTACCCACAATCACCGGTTGACTAAGGATAAAGGTGGTGTGCAGATGCAAACTGTGTACATGATATGTAATACAACTAACCTAACTAGAATGAGAAAATTGATATGTGTCTCTAAGATTTCAATGCCACCATTCTTTCACTGTAGGTCCTTCGTAGAGTCACCATTATGGGCTGGGCCTTCACTGTGACTTAGAGTGAGACTTATGATAAATGACATTGGAGGCCCATTTGGAGCAAAAGTGTAGTCTTCTTGAGTAGCTACCTTGATGAATGAAATGTCATATCCATACACCTAGAATCCTTGGGTGCATGCATTTTATGCATACGTTATAGTGAATGATTGATTATTGCATGAAATACTTGGATGAGATATGATGCATGAATGCTTTAATATGATGAATATGATATAAAGTGCCTTATAAATAAAGGAATTTCATATGATATGGAATTAATAAAGAAAGAAATGAAAAGAAAGTGAAAAGGTGATTATAGAAGTGGATATGCACTAAAGATACGAATTTGTTATGCTTTTATTGAATGCTTTAAATGAAGCTCTCTGATGGAATTTATGTGTAAGTTGATGCATGACATATTTGACATGTTATTATTTGATAAAGTACAGTTTAAAATGTGTGAATATAAGTTAAAGTGAAGTTAGAAATAATGGTATGCTAAATGGTAAGATAGGATATAAATGGAATTCCATGGAAAGTTAAGGTAATTATTGGAAACCATAATATATATGACTTATGTCCATGTTATTATGATGAATGGTAAGTGCATTCCTTATCTAACCATGATGTAAAAATGATGCAAAAATGGTTATGAAGGGGAGAAAATAGAATGGTGTATGTAAGTAATATTAACTTACCAAATGTCATTATATGATTGCACCCTTATGAACATATTCAAAATTAAGTCTTTCATTGTTAAGAAGGAAGCATAAGTCAAAATTTCCATCCTTCTTCACTCTCCACATTTGGTTTCTTCCTTCTCTCTTTCTCTTTACATCTTAACTTAAGAAAAATAATATTCCAGGGTAAGATCATGTAAGGAATTTGATTTTCATGCTTCTTTTGTGTTCTATATGCTTTGCATATGACTTCTTCTTCTTCTTCTTCTTCTATACTTTCTTACTTGTTTGATGAGAAGGTAATTTGATGAAGAGCTGTGATGATTGTATCTAAATGAAAGAATTTTGGGTGAATGATGAAGAATAAGAAAGCTAAGTTATTATTTTGAGTGTTATGTGTAACCGAATGAATTATTTCCTATAGCATATGGAAATTATGTTAATCCCTAACTTATATCATTTGAATATGTTACTTTGGTTACTACTTGAACTGTGAGAATGATGTTTAAAGGTGTTTAGAAGGTTTGGTATGCTTAAAGGTTGATGGAAAGATGATTGAAAGTGATAGAAACTTGAATTTTAACTTACTGCCCAATTTGGGAGCTTTCAGCTTTTCATGGTGTTATAGAATAGAATTATGTAGCCTTTGAGTTTATGTGAAATATGATTTATTGATGTGAGTAGATGATGAAAATGGGGTTTGGTTGCATGCAAAGGTCAATTATAGCATAATTAGGTTGAAGTGTTCATTAGGAGGCATCAAGGTATGCTATTTGGGTATGTTATGTGCATATTGCCTAAAAGTGTAGGTATGTGTGTTTTATGCTATCTAATTGGACTTGAGTTTGTATGTAACATGTATACATGTGTTTTCATTTTGGTATGATTTGATGTTAATATGAATTAGATGTCAAAATGGTTAAGGTATGCATGAGGAAACTCATAAGGTAGCTTATGAACCTTATTGTGCAAGTTATGTAACTTTTATGTATTGTGAGTGATGTGAATGTGTGATTGTAAATCTGGATATATTTCTTATAGATATGACTTAGGATGTCACATCCTTATTTTTAACATACACTGTATTGATGAAATGATTGATGTGGTTTACTTTCTATATATTATAATTAGGATGATGACAAGAAATTATATGATATATGAATGTTATGGAAATGGAATGATGTAATAATTGATTGATGCCATGATGTTACTATGAGAATAATGAATGAAATCAGTGAAGATGGGTTCATTGAACGATGATAGTTTGATGGATTCGATATTAAGAACACTTTAGTATAGTTAAGTGTGGTAATTGATTGAATGTATGTATATTTGTATATAGACAGGTAAGTATGTATATATACATAAGAATATGAGGTATTAAGATAATTTTAGATGTATTAATTAATAATGCAAGCATGATGTGTGCATATATGTGTGTGTATATATATATATATATATATATATGGTTTTTAATGTATAATGGAATAAATAAATAAGTATAAGTAATGTATAAGTGTGTTAGTAATATATTAGTATAAGTATATGGTAATAGTATTAAATATTATATTGACATGTGATGAAATGGTATGATATAACATTATAATATAAAAATAAGATAATAAATAAATAATGAGTATGTAAGTAGGTAAATAAATATGTATATAGAAATAAATAAGTTAGTGGGATATTAAGTTAGTATATTTTATTGATAGTGGAATAGGTAAATTTGCTAGTGGAGTTTGAAGTTGGTATATTTTATTGATAGTGGGATAGGTAAATGTGTTAGTGGAATGGGAATATATGATAGTGGAAGGAGAGAGAAAATATAATATTAGTAAATTGAGTTAGTGGAAAAAGATGGAAAGTATTATTATATGAATAAATGAGTATTGAAGTATAAATTATTGTATATTATACATATGAAAAAGGATTGATTGGAGAAATTTGAATTAAATACATATAATTATACATATTAGCATGACTTAAGGGCTATAATCATATGTGGAAAAGTGCATATTAGTTAGCATGGACCACCCTACACTTAAAAACACATACCCTACGGTTTTTCCTCCTTTTTCATACAAAACACTTATTTCTCTCCTTCTTATCCTAAGTGATCGAAACCTTATCTCCATTTCCAACCATTTCTATCTTCATTCTTTAATCTTCTTACATTTCTTCATTTTCTCCTTAAGAAAACCGAAACTAACTTCATCCACTACTTGTTTTCTCTTCAATCTTCATGCATAACACTAAAACTATACGTTTGGCTTAAGAGTTTATCAAGATATCTTCATTTCCATCTTGTTCCAAAAGAACCAAAACTGCATCATTTCCTACTTCTTTCCACTTTGATTTTCAAGTACAAAGCTAAAACTACAAGTATTCTTCAAGGTTTGGCTAAAACACCTTCACTTTCTTCTTGTTCAAGTCAAGGCCAAAGCTTTTCCTTCTTATTGTTCAAGTTTTAAGACCAAAATCGCTAGATCCACAAGTTTCATATGTAAGCCACAACTGATTTAACATTTACTTCATATTTTCTTTGTTTGATCTCACTTCTAAGTGCATGTATGTATGTAGTGGTGTAAATTAAGCTTAAAGGAAGTCAATGTGTGAAGATCCTTTTAGATCCGTGGCTAAATCAAGTGAAGATTCAAGTTTTAGTTTGGTTTATGTTTGTTGCTTGAAGGTGAGTATAGATTAGTGGTAGATATAGTATATTCATGCATTTTGAGTGTAGATCATGATATGGCCAAATGGTTTATGGTTGATCTAGTAGTTTGAGTTTCTGATTTGAAGTTTTAGATGTTTAATAATGTAAAAGTGATGAAATAAAGTGATTGTGTGTTGTGTGGGTGTGTGTTTGATGGACTTTCATGCATGGCCGAATGGATCTAAAAGAATAATTTAAAGAATGGTAAGATCTAATGCATTAATGAAGGAATTAGTAATAACAGAAGGTAATCCATTAAGGAAATCATAAAAACTTAAGTTATAAGATGATTAAATTGATGATCTATGGTGAAAACTTCATATAAAGTTAATATGATTAAAAGCTTTGGAAAATGATTTATGTTAAGTATGAATTAATTTTGTAACTTAAGAATTGAAGTAAAATTGAAGTATTTTGGTGTTTTGAAATGGGACATACGACATGTTAATGAAAGTAGACTTAAATTGCATTTTCAAATGATTAAGTGGATGATACTTGAAGCATGCAGCCATAATGATGTTAAAGGCTTAATTGATCAATAAATTAAGTATGTTAAGTATTCATCAGAAGCTAAATGAGTCACTTTATTAATAGTATAAAAGAATTTGCATGAGAATTAATTTTAGTTGACCAAAATGAAGTTTGGAATTGAATATGGTATGAAATGGTTTTACTTAAGATTTAAATTTGTTGACTGAAATGAAAGATAACAGTGAGCTATATTGTGAGTTGACATATGATTTTAGAAGTGTTTTTAATTATAAGATTGAATTTGATATTAGATTCATAAGTTATAGACATGTGGCATAATATATGGAAGTGATCAAATGAAGTGCAAGTATGTGTATGATATATGGCCATATTATGAATTGGATGTTAAAATGAATATTCTAAAGACATATGAACATTAAGTTAATTCTTTTGAGTTAATAATTTAATGGTTAAATAATAGTGACATTAAGGGGTATGTATAAGAAGTTATATGATGACATTTAAATGACTTCAAATGAGATATGATATTGAACAGTGTTAACAAATGTATAAGATGTTACTGGATTATATTAGACAACAGTAGTAGTATATGAATAGTATAATATTAAGATACTGTTTAAGTCATATGTTTTGGATATTAATAAGTGATCAGTATTATGATACTAAATGTTTGGTAATTGATATTATAACATCAACTACTTTGCTGACTACCAATTTTGTTGTTAATAAGGAATAAGATAAGAACATAGTTATATAACAGTATGGATTAATATAAGTAATGTGATGTTAATGAAAGGAGTCTTATAATATGATGATGGAAAGTTTAATAAGTATAGTTTGCAATGGTATGCATATTATATTATATTAAGTTGATATAATATATGCAATGATTTGGTTCAAATTATATGATAGCTAACAATGCTAATATGAACAGTGGATACAACAGTTAATGCTAATGTGTTTTCTTAAGTAATACTATGATACAGAAAGTGTATTGAACTGATATGTGATTAATTGATTGTTGTGCAGTGAGTTATGATTGCTAAGTATGAATTATTGATAATTAATAATGGAATTCGAATTGTTGATTAAAGATGAATATTAATTTATGAATTAGATGGTTCAGAGGATAATGATTGCATAACACCCAGGAATTTAAAAGGAAAGGAAATTGAATTTAAAAATGATTGCTAGTTGTTTGAATGTTCCTCAATCATTAAATGATCAAAAGAGACTATGGTATGGTATAATGCAATGACATTAATTAATTAACTGTAGCATGATATCATATTCATTGATCATGTTATAAACATCATTGAATTACCATATGAATCATGGCATATTATTATACGAAGAAATAAGGAAGGAGGAAAATGAACGAATGTGAGGAAAATGTTAAATGGAATAGATACTGGGCAATATGAAATGAATTCCTACTGGAAATGAATGAAAAGGAAAATGAAATGAAAAGAAACAAAATGAAAAGAAAGAAATGAATGTGAAATAGGTTCTAGTTTTTTAAACCATAAATATGATATGAAATGAAAGACCTAATACAATGCGCGCACATAAAATGGCCCAGAATGTGAAAGGGCAAATGAAATAATATGAAATGATATAGGAAAACAAGAGGGAGAATGTATAACATGAATGCATTCTCAATAGATAATCATTATCATTATACATGATGGAAATACAATGAATGGAATGATGAAAGCACTACATGTGCATATAAGATGATGTTTATAGTATCATATAGAGTAAGTATACATAACATAACATTAACATCTATTGATGAAAAATTATGATGATATGATATATAATGATGATGATGATATTGAAATGATGATGATAATACTTAAAATGATTATGAATAAATGATGATATTGAATTGATAATCATAGATAATAGTAAAGATGTTAAATAGTGATGGCATATGATATATTAAATGATATATATGTTGATGCATTATGATTAATTGAATTGATGATTTTTTTTGCTATTATGATACCATGAGATTTATATGATGATTAAATAGATTTACGATGACATGTGATTATCATGATATTTGTGATATATGTTATCCTAGTGAGGATATACTTAGTGTTTTATACTCGGTGTTTGTCAATTGATGAACGTAGGAACTAGTGAGGATAGGGAACAAGGGAACCAGTGAAGTCAGTAGCAGGTCATTTAAATAAAGTTATTGGTAAAGACTCAGACTTCTCAGCAGATCTCTATTTCATAACATTTATGCATCTTACATATTTGATACTTTATCAAAAATAAAATATTAGTAGTAATAACAATAATCAAAGTAACGACATGTTGCTTGCAAGTTTCATGAAAGTATGCCTTGAAGTATTCAAAATTGTGCATTTTGGCAGCTTATTTTGGGTATTTGACCATTTTGATTTTTGAGGCCTTAATAGATGAAATAAATTACATGGTATAGCTTGAATTAAACCTTGATGAGTCTAGTTTATGATGGAATATAGCATGTTTATGTTAAAGGCCAAGAAGATTGCTTAAAAATTCATTTAGTCTAAGTACGTGCAAAAATGGTACTTTCACTTTCTAGTTTCGACAAGTTTATGTTGTATGCCATAAATGTGTAAGTTTTGGTACTTTATTTATATAATTTAATACCTTGAGATGTGTATGGGATAATAAACTAAATTAAGTATCATTCATTATTCTTAAGATGGTCATTAAGGGGACTTAATGGCATATGCATATTAAGTGAAAAGGGGAATGAAACATGAAATAAAAATGACCATATGAATGCACATGACCAAATGAATTGTAACGTGATTAACATGATTCAACACTTTTATGAATGGGCATCCTATGCTTTTAAACTTAATCTTAAACACACCTAGACCTTATAACTTTTCATTAGACATAAGAACACTCACTTAAAGGCATGAAATGATGTTAATGCTATATATTCACACATGACTATTTCAAGTATTATATATGCTTCCATGTTCTAAATACTTAAGTTACATGTCAATATGCATATGTATGACTTGTATATGTACTTGTACTTGAATTGCTAACCATATATGAAAATGGAAGTCAATGATGTATAACTACACTTAATGGATGATATTATGATTTAAAAGCTTAAATTGGCCGAAAGGCATGTATGACCTTACTTGTAAAGTATGAAATGTTATAAGATGGTATTGTGATTACATGCTCATTATGAATCAAAGTTGAATTATGATTACATGTTATGAATGAATATGGATTCCTAAGATAATAAGTTAAGTAAAATATGTGAATGATTCCTAAGATAATAAGTTAAGTAAAATATGTGAATGACCTTACTAAGTGAACATGAACTGAGAATGCTACATGTTCAGCTAATGAGACTCAAACTTCCTTACAAGTTATCGATAAGGGCAAAGCTATAGCAAGTTTGTGCTATTCACTCTATGATTTCACATAGGGTGTTAAAATGATGATTTCTCACTTGAATGCTTATGATATCAATTTAATGAGTTTATATTATGAATGATATCATATGATCATCTTTTCATATGATCATTAAAGCATTAATTATGCATCATGTCCTGAATCATTCATACATAAAGTCATATTCATGACATATCATATAAAGGATACAAGATGGGAAAAGAAAGTGATATACAGAGCAACGATCAATGATAATGTATTGGGTCATAGAGTTATTATCAATAATATAATATAAGTTCCTATCAGGGAACCACAAAGAAATATTATATTCCTACAAGAAATAAAGTATCATATAGTATCGGTACAAAGAGAAATGGACCCAATATGGATTGTGCACAATCATATAGAAATGATATGAAATGTTATATGAGAATCAAAGGGACAGTGTAAAGCATGATTGCATTCTCACATACATACATTATCATTCGTATATCATGAAAATACAGTTGATGAAACAATGAATGCACTCCAATCATGCTTATATAGAAAAGTATACAAAGCAATGATGTTTAAATACAATGTTTGATCTAGGAAATGTTACAGTGGATTCCTTATGGCATTTATTCCTGTGTATACATAGTATACTCTATGCATTGCTCATAACAGATAAAGGATGATGCAAAACAACATGAGATGATATGGTTATATTGCTTAGTGATTGTTCATTATGATTTGATATTATTTATGATATGTGATCATGTTATTTACTCATTTTATAAGACCATTGAGTTTTATACTTAGCATTTATCATTAGATGAATGCAAGACCAAGAATTTCAGATGAGAGTTTAGATGACTGATCTATAGTTAAGGGAAGGTGTGATTTGAAGAATCCCATTCTCGAAGCAGTTTTGGACAAATGTTACATACTCAAAGATGTCTTTTGTTTATCCAGCTTGTTGTATTAACCCTCACAACAATGATATTTATGTTATGAAATTTTTTTATGTGTAATATTGATACTATTAAAGTCTGTAAAGCTAAATACACAGATTTCATATGATGAATGATATATTCATAGGATATTATGCATGCATATTATTGTGAATTGATATTACCATGTTTATGGATATTATCGGATTATAGGTACACAAGATTTGATACAGTTAAATGATAATAAAAAAAATTATATAGATCCTTTATAGGATAATTAATGATTTCCTGGCTTAGGAGACTATTTGTTATTCTTCAGGAGCATGTTACATGGAATTTGAGTATGACATAAAATAGCCGAAAAGGGTCACAAGATGGAATCACCATCGAATGGTTTTGGATTTAGTTCAACTGAACCATAACATGAATGCTAAGTCAAACCCTTTAGAGATGGGTATGGATGGTGAAGATCTATTTTCTCAAAGTTTCAAGTTTAATTTTACCGTTTTAGTTGAATTAATTTTCCTATGCAGGCGAGCATTCATAAGCATTAAATAAGCACACAATGTGATATAGCATAGTAGCAAGGATCACGAAAAAATATGATATGGCAAAGCATAGACATGACATGTAAGATGACATGGCAATCATTGCATGGTATCATAACATGACAATCATGGAAAATATGACATGGCATCATGACATAGCAATTATGATAAATATGACATGATATCATAACATAATAATCATCATGAATATGACATGGCATCATGACATGGTAATCATGGCAAATATGAAATAGCATCATGACATGCTAAATCATTCATCATAGTAGATATAAAATAATCGGTAAAGTAATACAAATAAAAGATCATGGACCATAGAAAGGGATCAAAAGAGAGATATAGGATCCATAATAAATAATACTAATCATACATGTAAAAGGGGAAATAAGCCTACTCTATCACAAAGGGGCTTCATAATACAAAATATGAGTTGTAAAGTAAAAAATCAACTTGAGAAGATATGGTAGTATAAACCAGAAATACACTAATAGAAAATGTATGAACAAATAATGCAGACAAATAATATTAGGCAACAAAGGGAATGTCAGGACACGATTAATCAATCAAATGCCATATGAAAGCATGAATCAAGGAACAAAATCCCTAGAATGTATCGATAACATTCATGAAAGTAAGGAATTAGCATAAACTAGATCATGGAAAATGTCAAAATAATCAATTTTAGGCAAAATTGGTGAAGGATATAATTAAAAGATTCTAAGATCATATGTTGCATCACTTAGAAATAAGTCAACATCCAATTAAGCCTAATAGCATCATTAAACTCAAAATTACAATTAAAAATGACATTTAATTGAGAAAACATGCAAATTAATTGATTTAATAGTAAAATTAATCAAATCAATCATGTAGATTAAAATTGGAAGACTCTAACATCATTAAGCATTAATTAGAGCATGAATCATTATCCAATTTAATCTCAAACACATCAATTGCAACTAAATTAAATCAACAATAGCATTTAATTTGATTAATCAATTTTGAAGCCAAAATTAATGAAATTGGAGTGATTTATGATAAATCCAGATCATTAGGATCACTATAAGATCATAAATGCGATTAGAAACTTCAAATAAATAAAAAACTAAAGCAAAAATGATTGAAAATACAAATTTTAGTAAATCTATAATACTATATGCATCATAAATAGATATTTATGTGATACATAAAGTATGAAAAGCAATTATATATGATGCATAAAGCATTACATATGTCACATGAAGTTGTCCAATAGAAGGAAAATTCAAGTTTTTCAGTAAAATCATGAATGTAAAGCTATTTATCTGATCATTATAGATCTTTTAGGCCATTATGAGATCGTAAATACTACTACCATATTCAAAAATCATCAATCCAATAAATAAAATCCATCTAACAAGAGAAGACTCAAGAGAAAAGGGAAGAAGACAACTCACTAAAGCTTAATGAGATCTTAATCCTTGATTTTTGGGTATGATTAGGATTTAAGAGTGATTAATTAGTCTCTAATTACCTAATTAAGAGATTAATTAAGTGTTATCAATTATGGATTAATTTTGGTAGAGTTTTCCCTTAGAAATTGGTTTAGACCCTCCCTAAATGGTAATACCTAAAGGATATATATAAGATCTAAGAGATAAAAGTCTATCATATGTTAGCAATGTGGGAAAAAGCTAATTTTTAAACTGCATGCATCATATGAAGTGCTATATACGATGCATGAAATTGAAAAGTCAACTTTATATGACGCATGAAGTAATATATGCTATGTATGAAGTTGAAAAATCACTTCATGCATTAGCTTACATGAGCCATAAACTAGATGTGCCATAAGTCTAAATGATTCATAAGGTTATGAAGCATGTGTGTGCAACTTGGTTTTGATAATAAGAGCTTGTGTTAAGCTATATTAAGAAAAGAACAAGTTCATAGTATGTATGCATGAAAAGGCCAACTTTATGCATTGACTAGCATGAGCTAAAAACTAGATGCACCATATGATTGAACAATGTATGGGATTACAAATAGCATATATGCAATTCAAATTCAAAAATAGAGAACTATGTTAAGTTGTATCAAAGAAAATCTAAAAATGCACGTATATATATGAAAATTCATGGTCAATAGCTAGCTTCTTACCGTTCTTCTTTGTAATTCCATTCTTTTTATAGGACTTAAGAGAGCTAATTACCATTATAACCTTAAAACTCTTCTTATTTGCCTTTTAGCATACTTGAACAAGTTAATGCTCTCAGGAATAGAAGTTCTAGCTTGATTCATATGATAGTCAAGCATAAATTATGAGTAACTATTATGCAATGATTGTAGAATTAGATCTATGGATAGATTATGATCCATAATAAAAACTAAGTGAAGCTAATCTCTTAATATACCCATTCATCTTTAATTCATGTTGGACTAGAAATGAACCCTCAACTATCCTTGCATTTAAATGGTGCTATAGAAAGATCGTATCTTTCTATTTTAGCTCTTTCCTCAAAGAGCTCTTTTAGATTAAAAGTGATTTTGTTAATGTTCATATGCTCACACTACTTTTAAAGTTCACTTTCCATGGTACCATGCAAAATGCTACAGACTATATCATTATTATCCTTATACTTATTATAAGCATTAAACTCCTTTTAAGTAGCATTGGTTGCAAGAATTGGTGGGCAAGCCTCATCCAATACATAAGCTCTTCATTCACTTATTAGAACTATGCTAATTTAGTGAATCCAATTAATAAATTGAATGTATTAAGTTTTTTCTTGAGTGTGTTATGAAGATAAACTTTTTTAGATATTTCAAAATTTGAAATGAAGAAAAATAATATGTCAATATTTAAATCATCATGTTTAAAAGCATCATTAGATCTTTAATTTACTTCATTTTAACTTCTACTATTTTATTTTAAACTAATAACCTTGAACTATTAATCCATGAAAGTCACGTTTGAATTTTTTTAGTAGGTTAATATCTAATAATCATTAAATTTAAACCTTTTGTATGCTAAATAAATCTTCATTTAATATTAATTGTAGACATCTCACGTCAATCATATAATTATATGATTACTATTTCATTAGATCATCAAATCTTGATGCTTAAATTATCTTATAGCATAATTCCCTAATCTAGCCCATAAAATCATCAAACTTGAGTATTCCTAACAAATAAATGATTTTATTTAAATCTAACCCATTTTGAAAAGCTTATACCCTATGCTAAGTAAACTCGGGTATGCCTAATAACCTAACATGAAATAGAGTCTTCACCTTACTTGATTAAATGGAAGGCTTTATATTTAATATTTAATTTAAGGGATTTCTTTATCTTATATGATATCATCATTCATGATCGGTGTTATGTACTTTGGTAAACACATGCATGGTAACATGAAATAGAGTCTTCACCTTA
Source organism: Dalechampia spathulata (assembly GCA_948192965.1). Classification (NCBI taxonomy): domain Eukaryota; kingdom Viridiplantae; phylum Streptophyta; class Magnoliopsida; order Malpighiales; family Euphorbiaceae; genus Dalechampia; species Dalechampia spathulata. Next base: position 16,157 of record CANYBF012268379.1, read on the forward strand.
CTTGATTAAATGGAAGGCCTTATATTTAACATTTAATTTAAGGGATTTCTTTATCTTATATGATCTTATCATTCATGATCAGTGTTATGTACTTTGGTACACACATGCATGGTCTTGGCTCATATTAGATACATCTTATATACAATATATATATATATATATATGTAAAATTTATAATATGATTATTATGGACTTTGATTTCTACATTGACTTGCTAGATCCATTAAACAGGCCGATTTAGATAAAACCTAGGGGAATGCATTAATTACATTCCCTAAAATCAAATTATAGAAGAAATATTCTATTATAATTCTTCTTTGAAAACTTTCCTCTCTTTGTAACTCCTTGCTTTTTTATATGGCTCCTTGTTCTCCATCTTCAAAACCCTACATAAGTTCATAAACCACCATCATGCCTTACATTCATACATTCATAATGTATTAACAATTATAATTGAAGATCTCTTTAGTTTTGATAAAATTAGACACCTTGATTTATTTCCTCTTTTGGTATGTAAATGGAATATTTTTTCCATGTTTGAAAAATTTACCATTTTGAATTATTTCATTAAAATTCCTTTCGAATTATAAGCATATTATATATTTATAATAATAATCTCACTAAAATTAGAAATATGGAAAGTTACTATAATTAAACCTCATTTAATTATGAAAATCATAATTTGAATTTTTAAGGCTAAAAAATTTGCTTATTTATAATTTATTTCCAAAAATTATTTAATCTCATTAAATAATAATCCATCTATAATACCATTATTTAAATCATATTTAAATAGTAATATATGAAAAAGAAATTAATAAAATATTAATAAGCAAAATAATTTTATAGACCCTGAATTTTCACCCGTGTGGATGCATTCTTAGGATTTTCCTCGATTTAGCTTAATATAGATATCCATTTTTGAATTTGAGTTACATATATGCATTTTGGTGCTTCATAAGTGATTTGATCATATGGCACATGAAGTTTATGACCGTCATAAACCAGCTTATGAAGTTGACATTTTTCTCGATACGGCTTGACATAGGTCTTTGTTATTAAAACCAAGTTGCACACACATATTTCTTGGCCTTATGAGTCATTAGGACATATGACACATCTAGTTTATGGCTCAGGTATATTGGTGCATACAGTGCATTTTCCACTTCATGCTACGTCTGAAGTTGAAAATCTAACTTCATGCATTGTACATCACACTTCATATAGTGTATGAAATTCCAAAATTTAAAATTTTCCCACATTGATAACTTGTGATGGACCATTAACCATGGGCTTTTATAAATACTCTTTGGGTATTAACATTTTAGAGACTTTTGGATCAATTTTAAGGTAAAACCCTGCTAAAACTAAGATTCAACTAATCATAAATTAATTAAACATTTGATTACATAATTAGTGACTAATTAACCTCACTTAAATATTAATCATATTTGGAAATTGAAGATTAAAGTCTCATTAGCATTGGTGAGTGTGGATCTACTTCCATTTTCTTCATTTCTCTTGAATTCTATTGATTTCCCATGAGTTTAGCTTGTTTGATTTAATTTTATGAATGCCATAGTAGCATTCATGGCTTCATGATTGCTTGGATGATCTATGATAGTCAAATATTTGGCTTTCCATTCATGTTTTTGCAAAAACTTAATTTTTATCTTTTAAGAAATAACTTCATACGATGCATATATTATTTTATGAGATGCATATAGTTCATTTCCTCACTTCATGTGATGCATATACCATTTTATATGATGCATGTACCTCTATTTTCATTATTATATGTAATGCATATATTGCTTTGTACAATGCATGTATTGTTTTGGATTTACACAAACATGGATTCTAAATCATTTTTACTTCATTTTTCAATTAATTTGAAGTTTCCAGTAGTATTTTCAATCTCATAGTGACCCAAATGATCTAGATTCATCACACATTACTTCAATTTGATAGATTTGGGCCTCAAAATTAGTTTTCAAATTAAATGCCAATTTGATTTGATTTTGTTACAATTAATGTGATTGAGGTGAAATTGAATGTTAACTCAATCTCTAATTAATGCCTTATAATGTTGGAGTCTTCCAATTTCTTACTTCATGATCAATTTGATTGATTTTGCTATTAAATCAATTTAATTTTGTTTCTTTCTAAATTAAATGCCATTTTAATTATAATTTGTTATCACTTGACATGATTATACTTGATTGGATGTTTAATTTATTTTTAAGTGATATGTTATGATCTTGGAATCTTCCAATCATTGCCTATGATCAATTTTTGCCTACAAAATGATTTTCTTTCCAAATTGATATGCTATATTGAATTTTCAAATTGAATGCTGTTTGATTTGATTTCCATGTTATTTAGATGATTAGAATTAACTTTGAAATTAAAATGAATCCAATTGACATTTAAGAATGATATTGGAAGTTTTCTTTCATTTTTATGACATTTTCATGATCCGACTCATGTCAATTATAATTTCATGGATGTTGCTAATATGTTCAGTAGACCTTGATCTTTGATTCATGTCATCTCATAGCATCAAATTGGTCAAACAAACAATATTAGGCAATAAAATTCTATTTATTGCCTAATATTGTTTGTTTGTATTATTGTTCATGCATTTTGGCTCGTACTGCCCAAGATCCTTATCTTAACTTTCCCCAAGTGGAGTGGATGATATGTCACTTGATATCTCATTTTTGTATCATTGAAGATCCTTTGTAATAAACTACGCTTCTATTTTGTTTCCCTTGCATTTATGTCTTGCTATATTTATGTCTTGCTATATTCTGAATGTATTCCCCTATCTCTCTTTTCCCTTTTTATGGACCATTATTTTATCGCTTTGCTACTTAGCTTTGATTTATTTGCTTTTATGCTTTATTTACTCCTATGTTATGTATTGTGTGATTATATTCACACTTATAGATGTTGTTCACTTACCTAGGAATAGTTAACTGGTTGTTATGATAAAAATTGATAACTTTAAATGAATATATTTTCACTATTCAAACTTGATCCTTGAAGGGTTTAACTTAGGAGTTATGCTATGGGTTAGTTGGACCATTTTTTAAAACCATATGGTGGAAACTCCATTCTATGCAACGTTACCATAGGTCCATGTCATACCTTGAGGGAGCCTCTCAGGAAGACCATCCTTTCATTCCAAGCAGGCCCCTGACTACCCGTTATCGTATAGAGCTCCCCTTATAGTTGCGACTCCATTAAGGACCTGTGATGAAAGCGTTGTGACATTGAAAGTGAGAGTTCTATATCAATTTTTTGATATTAAGTGGATTGATTATGTTTCAAAACACAGACATTTGCATATCACACTCCACCTTTATCCCTATATAATTGATGAATATGGGTGCATGAGTACCTTGGACTTCATTCAACTGCTTGGGAAAGCAAGTTTGTCTTCACCACTCACTACCTTGTACTCTGGATCATCGATGATTCCTTCACTAGATAGACATAAAGTATAGTCTTATATTGATGATTCTGTTGGTTAATTAAAACACTTGTTGAGCAGTGGAAGGTGAATTTTAAAATTTTCAAAGCAAGTATTTTATGGATCTTTGCAACCCCATGTAATAGCACATCACATAAGAGAAAAATTAAGAAGGAGGATGTGTAAAACTTACATTAATGCTGATCTCCTTCTTTCTTGATCATCAGAAAAGTTATAGCACACTTTTCAATCCCTAAGTGTAGAGGATCTCCAAACTATCCACACAAGTTAAGAGATCAAGTTAGTAATCTAGATTACAAAATTAACTCGTTTAGAGATTAGTAAAATGATTTAGAAAGGAGAGTAGAAAGGATGTTTGATTCGCTTCTTCTAAGTGAATCTTCTTCTTCTTCTTCTTATGTTCATTTAGCTTCGGTTTTTCTTGAAAAGAAAAAGGCTATCATATTTTTCCAGAAGCAATTAAATCATCTAATTGTATTCTCCATTATTAAATAATAAAAGCCCTAAACCTAATGTAACCCTAACTAGGTTTAAGGTTACTTAGGTAATTTTGGTATAACATATTATTAAAATTGGGCTTTTATTTCTTTAATAATATAATACTTATTCATCTCAAATGAATAAGTCTTATAACAATTATATTAGGTTTAAGTTAATGAAAGCCCATATGGGCCATGTGACACTCACATTAGGCCTAAGTCCATTTAAGCCTGTATAAGGCATGCATTCAACCATACCAACTTAAATCACTTGTATCTTGAGTAATACTTATCAGAATTAAGTGATCTTGGCATCAAATCGAAGCTCTTTTCATTATCTATCAAATGAACGCATAAAATATAGGTTATCTCATAACAATATTTCATTAACATCCATTCTAAGTTCTTGATCTCTTAACTTTTAGTGTGCGACCTTTTGGGATCCTGACAAGTTGGCAACATATAAATTCATATGTAAATCAAGAACGGTGTCTAGTCACACATCATGACTACCTAAAATGTCAAGAGGTCATAAGTTTGACTACAACCCTTCCATATCAGATCCCATGCAATAAACTCCTTTCACCATCCACTATCTCATTTAGGTTTAAGTATGGATTAACGTCAACTCAATG
>CANYBF012269028.1:0-17462 GCA_948192965.1 Dalechampia spathulata
AAAAAGATGATATAATTGTATGACTTATTGGTGATTATTGTGATTGGACTTCAAAATATTATTGTTGATATATGCTTATGTCATTTACTTATTTTATAGCACCACTGAGTTTTATACTCAGCGTTTGTCATTTGATGAACGTAGGATTAGGATCTACTGGTGAGAATCTAGGCTGACCGATCTATAGTAAGAGGAGATTATGATTTGAAGAATATCATTCTCAAGGCAGCTTTGGACCAATGTAACATACTCCATGGTGTTTTTGTATATATGCAACTTATTATATTAACCTTAGTGGCAGTAATACTTATAGTATGAGTTTGTGATGTGTGATGAAAACATATTTTGAAATAAAATGGATGCATATTATTGTGTATTGATATTACCTTGGTTATAATGATATGTACTAATATATTTACGTGTGATTACTATAATAATTTACTATAGTAAAAAAATAACAAAAAAAAATTATTAAAAACATGTATAGATCCTTTGTAGAATATTTAATGATTTCCTTGCTTAAGGAATTATTAACTGTTCTACGGGAGCATGTTACACTAGGCTAGGGTGTGACAAAATATATGATTATTCATACAAAATACAATATTACTTTCTACAAAACTCAATTAAATGATATAATTTGAGTTATGAATTATATTTGAATTGAATTATTAATCAATTTATAATATAAAATAATTTTTATGATATCCAAATTTATTTTTTGATATATTATTTATATCTTGAAATGTAAAATATGAGTTGAGTTATTCATGAATTATTTAGAATTTCATTCGATAAAAATTCATTCAAGTTCATTTAATAAATGAATCAAATTAAAGCTAAAAAATATTTGATTAATTTAAATTCATGATTCAAAATTCATGAATTAATTTGCTAATTTGCATAGAGATAATTTAGTTTTAGATATATGATTCATAAATTTATAATTATATAAAATATTTAGAAAAATTATTATTATTATCAATGTAAAATCATAAATAATTGAAATCTCAGACAAAGCAACACAAAATTTATAGTGGTTTGATATTAGCTTGCTTACATCCACTTACCAAGCAAACACAAAATTTATAATGGTTCGACATTAATTTGCCTACATCCATTCACTCAAGTAAAAAATTTATGTTTTCTTTCAAGAATACACAAAATTGATTCTTTACAAGAATCAAAATCCTAGCGTTTTCAAGACTTACACTCAAACTTTTACAATCAAGATCAACTCACAATTAATCATATCAATTATAACAAATAATCCCAATTAATTATGCTCATTAACCCAAAATAAAATATAAGTTTAAAGCTAAGCAAGAAAGTTTGAGATAATCAATATAGAGAGAGAACATATAGTAATTCAAGAAATTAAATTACTTACTTGATAGAAGTGATTCTAAACATTAAATATACTTAACTCTCTCATTTAGAGACTTGTTACACTATGTATTAAATACATTTATAATCATTATAGTCTATTTTAAAACAAGCTAAAAAATATGCTAATAAGTTACGTATGATCATATGGCTAAATGGTATGGTTGAATGAGTGTTTATAGAATAGGACATCCAAGAGATATAAATAATGATATGACCATATGGACCAAGTGGTATAACCATATTGGTATCCACTGTTATGAGTCTAGTTTTTAACCTTAAATAAGGACCTGTATGACATCCATGCAAGTCATTTTCTACATAAACCAACCCTCAAATTCTATGAATAATCCATTCATGTTCCAGTCAAATATAGCATACAAACATCAGAAATATCACAATCCTGATAAAATGAATATAATAAGCACATTGTATAACTTAAGCATCATCCATGAGTGAAGCACATTAAGATCATAACAAGACATGAATGTTAAATAGAATCCAAATACTTCTCTTATTGGTGAATGAAACCATTACATAGATTGGATTATCTCACTCTGTGTGTGGGTAAAAGGAATAACCTACAATAAGGATAATCCTAGTAAGTGTTTGTCACGATGTTTAGTCTCCAGATATCATCTAAGGCTAACTAGTCACTTCCCTAAAAAAGCATTAAGAGCATACTTACAAGTTACAAGAGCAAGGCTGACTAGTTACTCTTTCTAAAAAATATTAGGAGTATACTCACAAATTATAGGAGTAAATATCAAAGTGTTTCACCTATTATATCCCTAAAATATATAAATAAATAATAAATGCAAAACTTTTATTCTACTATTAAGTAGTAAAAACCTTTACCACTAACATCAACTATCTAAAATCTAAAACAAACTATTGGCAATAACATATGATGGTAAGCTCATACCATGGTACCTTTATACTAACAAATCTTCATAGAAACTTAAGAGAAAAATGATTCATTAACATTAAAATATGTATCAAGAACTAACAATAATTATGAAATATAATATGATTAGTTTTTAAATAAAAAAATAAATAATTTTATTTATAATTTATATTTATTAGATTGAATGAATTATACCACGTTGTTGTGGTTGTGATGGAAACAGGGAGCATGGTGAGGTGGAGAATTTGTGGTGAATAGAATAGAAATGGGTGTAGTGTGTGAGTGGGCACCGCCTTATACCTATTTTCTGCTAAAATAAAGATAAAATAGAGATACGAAGATCTTAACCAATGTCAAGGTGCCTTTTCAGGTCAAACATCAGACACACCTCACTTCGTACCCATAATTCTAATTCCTAACTAAACTGCCCTGTTCATACCATGCAATATAATTATATGATCAAATTCACTTTCAAGATAATTTTGGAATTGGAACAATTATATCCCATTCAACAAGTTTGTAATATTTCATTTGTTTATTGCATTTTGTATTTATATATTTTTCTTTTAAAATTGACACAAATGAAAATAAAAATTATTATAATTATAGTTTAAATTACATTTAAACATTAGAATCAGAAAAATTTAAAAATGTAAAGTTCAAAATTTTTAAAAATATTTTGAATAATCATGTTAATTATAGTTAGTATAACATATAGTTAAAAATTACTATAAAAAAAGAAAATATATAAGATAAGTGAGATTTTCAAATAAGAATGTGATGAGATTGAGTGACATTCTGGTCTCTTTCTAAAATCAAATTTAAGATATAATAAATTAAAAGTTATTTTAGAATGAGATATTTAAAATCGAGAAACAAGAGATGAATCAAAGGTTTCATATCATAGGTTGGATTGAGATAAATATAAATCAAAAATGTTAATTTTCTTAAAAAATTATAAAACTAAATGATTTTCAAAAATATTTATAGAAAATTAAAGATGAAAGTGGAAGAAATATTATTATTTTAATGGAAGATTATGATAAATTTATGCAATTATGCCTCCATGGTTAAAATGTCAATTTATGAATGATTCTCCCTTTTTATCTTCAATTTCAGTTACACTTCATTAAATTTTTAGCTCATATTTTTGATATCATATAATTACGAGCCCAAGTAACCTTCCTTAAAAAAAAAAAGGAGGATTTTAAATTAATGAATTATTTAATAAATATATGTGATATTTTTAATACACATATGATGATTCATTTCATAAGAACATCGAATTATAGCAATTTTAGGATGATAACCTTCTATGAAATTTATAAAACTTTTCTGAAAAACATGCTTACCTGTATTGGAGATATAAATCCTATGACCGGAAACTACATATTAAAATCAAAAATAAAAATTTAAAATTTAAAATATTAAATATTAAAATTGATTATTTGGTGTCAAACATCAATTATAATACATAATAATAAAATGTCAAAGATTTATTCAATTTTTATATAATTTAAAATACAATATTAAATATATTATATTATATTATATTTATAATTGATATCTAAAAATTATAATTTAATTTTTATTACATTGCACTATATCAAAATTTCTAAATTGATTGTATATAAAGTTTAAGAGCTTATTTAACTATTCAATTAATTTTAAATCATTATTTTGTGAAATGAACTATATCTACTAATCAATAAATATATTTGAACCTTTTATTTTACGTTAATTTATTAAGAAATTATGAGTTAAATTTTCCAAAATTAGAAGTTTTTTTAAAAGATTTTATGTATAACGTAGAAAGATGATTTTAATATATAATAATTAATGAAAAATATCACAATATTATTATATGATTGCTGTCAAAATATACATGAATTATTGTTTATTTAATGAAATTATTGGATATTTGATTTTGAAAAATTTATAAATGATCATTCCAGCTTTTAAAGAACAAAATATCATCTAATAATATTTAATTGAAAATATTTGCAAATTCAATTTCTTAAAATAAATATAGTTTTTTATTATTAGTAAATATAATTAATTAAGAAAATAGAGAATTGAAGTTAATTAAATAAGCCCTTAATTAAATCCCATCCTAAACTTTATTTATAGTAAATTAAGCCCTCAAACTGTCAAATATCGTTATTTAAATCCAAGTTTAACGAACTTTTATTTAGACTTGGATAAGTTACTTGTATTTGAAAGTTAACAGGCTTGATTGATTATAAAGAAAAAAGTTCAAGTGAAATATAACCATCTTTCATAAGTTTAAAGGACTTGATTAATTTTACTACTAAATATTTATATAAAATTTTTTAATGAATTTCATTAAATTTTATAAAATTCATTTAAATTATAAATTCATAAAATTCATTTGATTTGTGATAATAGCAGAAGAGAAATTGAGTTAGGTCCAAATTGAGTTTAGGTTATGATATGATCTCTTATATAGGATGTTGGCCTTTAGGAGTCCTTAATCTTGATTTTTCTGTTAACAAATATGTTTATATTATTAATCAATTGTTTTAATTATTATTTTTGAAAACTAGTTTGTTTTATATTGTTTCTGATTCATTTTTTGATAGAATATGATTACACAGCCATACCATTCCTTTTTATAGTGTTTGGAGTTTCTATTTTGGATAGAAGGTAGTAGTAAGATTGTACAACCAGGCTGTATGATCATATAATCCTTTTTTGTGCAACTAATTTGGGCTCGCATATGCGCATACACAATCTGTAGATAATTTTTTCTACAATCTTTTAAAAAATTATGTAACTAGTAGTTATGCATTGGTAACGGCTTTTTGAGTTTAGAGAGAGTATTTATACTTTGGTATTTGTCAGTATAAAATGTAATCTCTTCCCCTAAGCTCATGAATTAAAAATCTCTCTTTGCTTACTTAATTATTGTGTTAAATCTCTCTTAACTTGCTCAATTAGTTGCTCTCTCATTTCTTGAATTTGTTATGTGTTAATTAGGGCATTTAATGAGAGCATAAATTGTTACACCCATAAATAGGGGCTAGAAGAATGTGTATGTGAATTCTTAAGAAAATGAATTAATGGCATAAATGTAAATTTTGAAAACTTTGGATTTAAGCTTATCTTAAGTTACATAAGCATAATCGGATCAATCGCGGAGACTAAATATTACGTATTCGGGACAAGGAATATAGTGGAATAGAATAACATTCAAGATAAAAACTAAGTTTAATATACGAATTAGAAGTATTAAAGTTAAATGTGCTTAAGTGGGGAGGATGGATGACCTCCCCGGGAAATGCGCGATTTTCAATCGCGTAAGCTATTTGGAGGTGTTCCGGATTGAAATATAGCTAAGAATATTGAATATGACACATTTGGTATTATTGGGATTGTGTAATGGTAAAGTTAGAATTTTGGAAGATTGGTAAGGACAATCTTGGAAATTCCAATTTTAGAGATTAAATTGTCAATAATTAAAGTTAAGGGACTTAATTAAAATATTTAAAGGTTATGAAAGGACCTATTTGGTAAATTTAAAAGTTTAGGGGTTAAATTGTAAGTTCTTAAAAATTTAAGAATTAAAGTGGTATTTTTAACCATTTTTCATGGTTTTTTAAAGAAATTGATAGAAAAAGTTGTAGTTTTTGATTCTCTATCATTTGATATAATTTTTTCCTTGAGAAAGTGAAGGATTAAGTTGGAGGAAGTCAAAGATGAATTAGGAATTTTTGGAAATTTTTGAGTTAAGGTGGATTTAAGTTGATTTTAAGGTAGAATAAAGTAGAATAACATATATTTATTATGATTTAAGCTTTGGTTTGAATTAAAATGATGTAGAACTCATAGTATAAAAAATAAAGAATTAGGTCAAATATGGATTTTTATAGAAATGTAATTTAGTTTGATTAAATGATGGATAAAGAAAGGAAACTTATGAAAATGAATGATTATAATAAGAAATATGAAAGAATAGAAGTGAAATGATGAAAATGTATGTTTGTATATTCGATCAAAGAGGGGTATGCATATATGTGAAGAGTTTGATGAGGAATAAATGTGTTAAGGTGTGAATTAGAATGAAAAATAATGGTTTGAAGCGTTAGAAGAGAATAGAATTCAAGAAAAACCAATGATATTTAAGAATGACATTTTCGGCTATTATAGGTTTTTATGGTATTTATCTTGTTTGAATGTGTATGATGATGGAAATGTGTTTTAATAATTGAGAATGTATGATATTTGATGAATAATGTGTAAACGTTTAGGTGGATAGGATATTTGAGTAAATGGTTGAATATTGTGTTTAATTTGAGATTTTGTATTATATATGATGAATTATGTTGGAATGTGAAATGGAGTTGTGGAAATGATGTTTTGGAGGAATGGAATTGTATTTTCTGCAGGTGGATTTATAATATTGGAAGATTTGATTTTGGGATATCCGAATTACAGACGGAACTCTGCGAGATTTTCATTAGAATTCTGTAATTTGGAAGAAAAGTTTAATGAAATATAAAAAAAGGCGTTAAGTGTGTTTAGTATAGAAGTTTGATTTATAATGATGTTGGAAATGATTTGGACGTGAAAAGGGAATTTTAGTTCCTTTGTAATTTTAACAATAGTTGAAAAGATTAAGTTTTAAGCTTATTCTAATAAATCTGTCATTATTGTGTAAATACAGCTGAAGGAGTTAACAGGCATAATTTAGGAAAAGGAAAGGAAGCAGAAGAAAAATCTAGTTGAGGTTTATGTACAATAAACATAAAATGTATGTGTTTGAAAAATGATTTTATGTGAAATAATTATTTAAATGTTTATTTTCTACGACGGATTATAGAATTGATATTTGTGTTGTTAAGGATTCTTTTATATGAAAAATGTGTTTTATTGTCTATTTAATTTATTTTATATGATATCACCTTACTTGATATATAATTTCATGAGAATTATTGAAAAGAATTATGTTTTATTACCAATAATAGACAGATTACAATGAGATATTCCTCATCGAGTTGAAGGTTGAAACCCGTTCGCTCCTCGATGAGAGGTGTGCACACTAGATTATAAGATATCACCTCGGGATGGGATTGAGACCCGTCTCCTATTCGGGTTACAGTGATTTGATTACTGTAACTTATGATACAGACAGTATGGTATGATATAGTCACCTTAAGGTGGGATTAAGACCCGTCTCCCATTCGGGTTACAGGTCACTATAACTTGTGACGTAAATTATTGATATAATGGAAATGGTTAATAATGCAAAATAATTTATTTGTATGATTTATAAATTCAAGAATTTTACAATACAAGATGATTATTTAATCGATGATTATGAAATATATATTCTTTCATAAATTAAAGAAGGTATGTAATTGTTATTATTTTCGTTATTATTTTTATTGAACCTTGTTATTTAAACATCGTTTATTGTGCACCACTGAGTTTATACTCAACGTTCCTTTTTTATGAACGTAGATCATAGCAGTGATAAAAATAAAGTCTATACGAGATTTGCACTTGGCAAGCTATAACTATTGGAGAAGGACGTTTAGGTAGCTAATCTAGTATATGTGTTTATATGCAATATGATGTAAGCATGCAACTATGAAAAATACCCAGCAATGAGTGCATTATTTACATATTTATGATAGTTATGTGAAGTACGTAATACATAAATGAGTTTGAGTTTTTAAATGATTTGTTACCTTAAAACTATTTACTTGTATGAGATTTTGACTGGATTTAATGAAGGTTCTTTTTAATAGCTTTTATTTAAATGACAGAAAAAAACTTAAAATTTCCTCATTTGCATGATCAAAAATACGATCGAAATATCTATACCGTTGTGTTTGATAAATGTTTTCAATATTGTTTGGAGTCTTTTAACTTATAAAAGTTATGGAACATCGATTTTGTTTTACTATATCGATGAGTACTATTCATAAGTTACTATTCATCGAGTACTATTCATGATTTACTATTCATCAAGTTATGTGATTTTGTTTTAACATACCTTGTAATATGTTTAGTGGATTTCAACCTGAAGTAGGATCTGTTAAGCATGTTACGGGAGCATGTCATGCTTTATAAGAGAGGTAAGGTGTGACATATATATTAGGTAAAATTGATGTAATTTATAGTATTTCTTTATGAGATTGATTATTGTAAAGGTTTATGTATGATCTTTGGGCTCTCTTAAGTGAGTTGCTTAAAGGAAGTAGATATAGACATTTGTTGGTCAAACCACTATAAAGCTTTTTATTCTTCTTTTGACTTTCTTTTAATTCTTTAATTGTATTATTATCATATTACTTAGGGATTTCAATTGATATCAAAGATTTGGGCTCTTTTTGACAAGAATTCACATTCATAGAGTTAAGATCAACAACAATACAATCTTTAAAGAGTCAATCTTAAATCAAATCCCATTTCTTTAATGATATAGACTACCTATATAGGAAACACCAAACGAAGATATTTTTAGATAATGATGAAGTGAATTTGTAAGAATTGATTATTGAAGGTTATATCACTCCAATAACCATAATTGGATGGTATTACAACATTAAAGTTTAAGAGTAATTGGAACAAGGAGGAGAAAAAGGTTGATGGTAAAAATAAAAAGGTAATGAATATGCTTTATTGTGCTATAAGTATAGAAGAATATGGAAAGGTATCTTATTACGTAACGACAAAATAAATATGGGATACACTTGAACTCACCATGAAGGCATAAACTAAGTTAAAACCAAGAAAGTGCAATTATTGATTCATCCATATGAGTTATTCACTATGAAGCTAAATGAAAGCATTTCAGAAATGTATAATAAACTCATAATAATAAAGCATGATTTAATGAAGCTTAGCAAGGTTTATGGAAGAGAGAACACATTAATAAGATCTCAAGAGTGCTACTAAAGATGGATTGGGAAGCAAGAGTTACTTCAATTAAGGAGGCTAATGACTTATCAACTCTATTAATGGATGTTATTTTGGGTAAACTTCTTAGCCATGAGATAACTTTGAAGCAAGGAGTTGAGGAAGGTAAAAAAAGAAGCATTGCTCTTAAAGCCATTAAGCAAATGAAATTAAGCTTCTTACTAGAAGAGTAAGAAATCTTGTATTGAAGAAGAAGATGCTTGAAGGGAATTCCAAAAGATCACTTGAAGTAAAAAGAGATCAACAGTAAAGAAATCAAGTAATTTGCTACAAATGCAACAAGAAAGGATATATGAATAGTGATTATTCAAAGTTGAATCTCTTTAAGCCATCCAAGAAGAAAGCATTCAAAACTACTTAGGATAATGAAAGTGACTTAGACAATGAGAGCTTGGATGGAGAGTATATTTTAAGCCTTTGCTTCATGGTAATTGAGAATAAGGAATTCATGATGAGGTAAGTACTTTTAACCAATCTTCTTAATGATAGGTTTGATGATGAGGAAATGCATTAAAAGTACTCCTTACCAAATATGAGCAACTGGCCATTAAGAACAAAGTTTTTAAATCCAAAAACTTGGCTTTGATAAAAGATATTAAGAATTTGAAAAGGGAAGTGGATGATATCACCTCTTCCAAAAAGGATTTTAAAAAATTTTTTGAAAAATGAAAATGGAGATTTGAAATTGTGAAATGAAAGTTTGAAGAGAGAAAATTACTTTTAAAAGAAAATATTTTAAAGTTTGAAATGAATGACATTATAATTGATATAATTCTTAAATGCCAAAAGTTTAATTTTGATAAGGAAGGTATCGATTATGATCATAATGCCTTACTCTTTCAAAATGCCCCATAGAAAGTTTCTAAGAATTATGAAAGTAAAGGAGTTCAAAATGTTAATGAGGTTTAAGACCTCAATTAAAAGTCAATTATATAAGAATTGTAATTATTGTCGATTATTATAATGTTATCCAATTGAGATGCATGTATGAATGCTCTTTTATGACATGATAAGTATGCATTATATGACATATTATTACATGATGATTAATTTACTTTATGATACATGATAGGATAATGATTTGATATTGTAATATTATTATATGCTATTTAAATTTTATTTTATAGGTGATTTTATTTCTTTTACCCATTGTTAATGAGCATACTCTTATCATGAATAAATGTTTATCATTATTTTCCCTTCTAAGCAAATGTATTGTAATTTTTATCATAATTCTATTTTATGTCTCCTATCTCCTACTTATTCATTTATTATAATTATAAATTTATATATATGGATATATAATATACATACCTCGGCTTAGGAAATATGATAACTAATTAAACAAGAAAAATAATTACATAATTTAGACATAGTATATCTAACCACTTAAACTAAACATTAAGAATTAGATTAGGGTTGATCTAATTGATTATTTTAGTTTTATCATATGACAACTTTAATACGAGTTTTTTGGTAGATTCATATATGCCTCAAAAGAATCCATTAAAAGTATGTTCATCATTCCAAACAAATCAGAAATGCTGAATTGTGAATCATTTTAGAGAAATAGACACATCACTCACATGAAGGAAATATCTTTTGAAATGTATTTTCAATTTTCATATTTGTATATTGTGAACTAGTTTGCATGCTTATTTTTCATTTAGGATTAAGTTAACAATAAATACATGTTTACACATTTAACAGGCTTCTGATATGATCAGTAAACGGATAAGAAACGAGCACGAGAGCCATCTATCCTCAAATAAACGGATAAAGCGGGAGCCCATCTTATCCTAAACTCATCTCTCTCCCCCCTCTTGTCTGAAATGGCAACTGCTTCTCTCTCTACATTTTTCGCTACTTCCACTCCTCTCAAGACCTCCAAAACGGCTACTTCTTGTGCTACCATTGCTTCTGTTCTTTCCCAAAATAATTCCAATTTGAACTCAAGGAGACAAATCCTTACAGGAATTGCATTGTCACCTCTGATTTTGATAAAAGAAACTTCCGTTTCTGAAGCTAGAGAAGTTGAAGTTGGCTCTTATTTGCCGCCTTCCCCTTCTGATTCTTCCTTCGTCCTCTTCAAGGCTTCTCCTAAAGACACTCCTGCTCTTCGCGCAGGTTCTTATCCATCACTTTTATACTTTCCAATAGCATGTTGGTTCGTTTCCATCATCAATTGCAATACCCACATCACGATTTCATTTTCTCATTGGATATTTATGATATGTGTTTGGAATTAATATGCAATTTCTGCCGCTTGCTCTGTGATAAGCTTTAAATGTCGAAGCAAAACAGAAAGGGGAGTTTTGAAGTATGATCTCCGTTTATATGATTGCATTTTGTAGTATTTTCTTGCAGGGGTAGAATTATGGCAAGTTGCCAATGATCAATGAACTGTCATAAAAGGGCTAGTTTTATCTATACTCTAATGATATGTGAAAATTAGTTATTTTGCAGGAAATGTGCAACCTTATCAGTTCGTACTTCCACCATCATGGAAGCAAACGCGTGTAGCAAATATTTTATCGGGAAATTATTGCCAACCAAAATGCGCAGAGCCATGGGTTGAGGTGAAATTTGAGGATGAAAAGCAGGGGAAAGTTCAGGTTGTAGCTTCTCCTTTGATAAGATTGACTAACAAACCCAATGCAACCATTGAAGATATTGGAAGCCCTGAAAAGTTGATTGCTTCTCTTGGCCCTTTTGTAACTGGAAACTCCTATGATCCTGATGAGTTGTTGGAATCATCCGTTGAAAAGCTTGGAGATCAGACGGTAATTCCTTTGCCTCTTTCTGAGATACTTTTTACATTGTTCTCTCCTGATTAATTATGCTATTAAATGGTTCAGAACAATTCTTCAGCTGGTAGCGGAATTCAGTTAATTTGCATGATTGCTTTTTGTGTCATATAACTGGTTTCATGTTGGATTCATGCGACAATCGATGGGTGGTTTAGACACTCAAATGGTCCGTCATAATATGCTATTTGTTGGTTGCAGTATTATAAATACGTGCTCGAGACGCCATATGCTCTTACGGGGACTCACAATCTTGCGAAGGCAACAGCAAAGGGAAGCACGGTGGTGTTGTTCGTGGCCAGTGCAAATGATAAACAATGGCAAACTTCTGAGAAAACTCTGAAAACCATTCTTGATTCCTTTGTAGTATAGCTCTCTACCAAGTGAGTTGTTTTCTCTTTTCACTAGTTCTATTCTTATATAGGAAAAATTGGACAAGGATGATCATTGTGAAGAACTACTTGCATCTGATTTCAGGCTCTTACTTACAGCTCAATAAATGAGTCTCTGAATGTCAAAGATTGTAGTAAGAATTGCTTTAAATTTTGATGAGAATTTTGCCCCAACTTAAGGAAATTCAGTTCGGAATAACCCAGAGAATAAAGAATCAATTCCCAATAACACATGTATGTATCAAGAATTACACAAAAAAACAAACAAAAACAGTTGCCAATGTTGGCAACAAATTAGCTTAGTTATCATCATAACGTCATCTAGTTAAAAAGAAATGCGAGCCAGAAACTCATAAACATAAACTAGCAGGCAATATGCTTTTGGCTGCTGGAAGCACTGAAACGGATCCTTTCTGGGGATGTGAATACTTCCTATATACAGTCTGCAGCTTATTATCTACAGCTTTTGACTGCAAAAAAGTCAGCAACCCAGCACAGTCCCTGTTTCCAACAAAGCTCACATTACTATATTACCAACTAGAGCTTGGAAGTATTGCAAAGAAAATGAAAAAGAAATCGTAACAATGCTTACTTGATTTGTGATTCTGCATAACCAGTATGAAGCTTGAGTGTTTCTGTCCAAAGAGGACTCTTGTTTAGAGTGCATCTAGCTGTATACACTGCTGCGGCAGCGACCATTGACGGGCAGAACATTATGGTGTCATAATGCATGAGGCCCAGTTCAGCAAGATAATAGACCAAGTTCTCCATCTATTTCCCACCATCAACCAATAGTTTCAGGTAAGACTAAGATGCATGTTTAATATTCAAATCAGAAAATTGTAAAGATTTTCAGTATTGTCTGATTTTCTCACCTCCTTATCAGGAATGGATGCCTTGATGAACCGACAAAGGAAAACGTAATGTGTAGGCACGGTTAATGTCCATTCTAACTTGGCCAGTATAGTTTTCTCCATGATCAGAACCTGTTCATGTGTATAAGCTCTGTCTGAAATGCAAACCAAATCATTGACCTCAGGAGGCCAAATTTCTTCATATTTAGAAGCCATTAGAGTGGCACTAATGCCCACCAGCTGAAGTTCTCTTCTTGGAACGGTTTTGACAGAGAGGAACCTATCAATTATGTTGATTGTTAGATAGAGTGTTTCAGGTGACAGTTCAAATTTCTGATGCACATCAATCAGCCAATCTATCAGAATTGCCCTCATCTTCTCATTAATCTCAGGTTGGGAGTCCATGTAATTACGGGGCCTGCTCTCATTCTGCACCGCAAGTTTCACATATAAGATAGGTGGATAAACATGGTATCTAACCGAGAAGTGAACAGGGAAACCACGTTTTTGATTGTACCTCAACTTGCTTGTAAAACTTGTAGATATCTTCTACATATTCAACACCGGCCAAATCATTTTTGGCATCTGCTGCATCAATGTCAATAGTCTCTTCCTTTGGTTTGTTTGTCAAACCACAAGCGAGCTGTTCAGAAAAAGAAAAGGCAGGTGAATAAGCCAGACTTTGACAAAGTGCATCTACAGAACACGATTCGCACCTTGCTGCGAGCAGTGAGCACTGCAGTAAGAGTTGGTGCTTTTTTCTTTGCTGATTTTTCTACATCTTTTTTCTTATCACCAACTTCGTTCTTCTTCTCTTGCTCATCAGCAACCTTTTCCTCCGTATCTGGACTTATCTCAATCACCTCCTGAGGCTTTGGCTTGACTGTAGCTTTCTTTTGGTGTTGCGCTGGTTTTGCAGCGGCAGCCTTTTTAGCATCAGGGAGCACCTTCTCCACATTGACACAAACCATTTTCTGCATTCACAGAAAAACCCAGAACACATATGGATGTAAACAATTGAGAAATATTCATATTTCTTTAAATATGTATTTCAAGAGACACAGAAATCAAATGAACAAACCTTGTTTTCAGCCGCTGCTGCATTTTGTGCATTGGCCAATAGTTGTGCGCAGAAACTCCTAGCAAGGAAATGAGTCAGCAAGAAAGAAAAAAAAAAAGACGTTATCATTTGCCAACAGCATACAGAGATGATCATGAGAAAGCTACCTTGTCATGGGTCGAGAAGCATGATTTCCGAGTTTTGCGTCAATTCCTCGAACTGTTGCTAGATTACCAATATCGCCAAGAGGGCGGCGGTTTCTTCCGTCAGCGGCATTCTTCTTCTGCTGCATATTATTGCCACCTACGGCTGCTTCACCTGTCAGACAGGTTACAGAAAGTGACGTCAGCGGCGAACTAACAATTAAAGAACCCATATGTTAATTTAGAGAGATCTATTCATAATGAAAACCGATTGGTAATTAGGTTCAACTTATATGGACCAGCATGGTCATCGGTGTTCAGTTTTCTGGGCAAATGGAACGGAATATTAATCAAATGAAACATCAATCAACCCATCGACCAAAGCTCTATAGGGGCAAAACCCACATCAAGAACGTGTAGATTGACTTAAAAGCAAAGTAGATGAACGCATTCTTTAACAAAGAAACCCAAAAACATGCACATGTTCGTCAAACGAAGCCATCAAAAAAGCAAACGAATTAAATTGAGAAGAAACCTTTGGGTTGTTGTTGATGTGGAACGATGGGTCTTGAAGCCATTTTTCCCGATCCCTGCTTGCTTTCTGTTTGAATTCAATTTCTCTCCGTCTCTTTAAATTTTCTCTTGTTAACGAGAAGTAAACTAACAAGATAGGACAATGGGAACGGGAAGAACTGACTGTTCTCTTATTAAAGCTAGAAGGAGCCGACTCTTGGCCTTGAGAGCAACGGTCGAATTTCTTTTGATTCTGAGCCCTTGGATCTATTCTACATTCAACGGTACAGATTCGTCTAAACTCTTATAGCCGTTGGGCACCAGTGAGGAATCAGAAAAAGGTTACCGTTAGCGTTAAAATAAACACATGGTAACATTTTGTAAGCACGTGCTTGGAAACGACGTCGTTTTGTTAGAATTGATGTTTTCCTGGTGCACGTGTTCTAGTCCTGATTCGGTGGAAACAATTACACGCAACCGTTCTCACAAAAATAAAAACTTACGTTTCTTTTTATTTTCTTCTGTAAAAATAGTGAAGAAAGAAAGATAATGCTAACAAATATTGTTTTGGAAAAAATAAAAATATGGCAAATAACATTTGTAGCATTATTTATATCTTATAATTGTTTTAATTAAAATAATAAATAAAAATAAAAAAACCTCACCCTATATCTATTGTGTATAATTGTTTTCAAGAAAATTTATATAATATCAAAATTATGTTCAAAATCATCTGTTTTAGTCACATTATTCATTTCATAGTAATCCACAGTTGAAATCTTATAATTTATTTAATTTCACTTTCTCCTCCATGAAATGTTGAGATTAGTGTGGGTTGAAGTGGAATCCTGTTTTATTACAAGGTTATTTATGTAAAAAAAAAAAACTAAAAATTAAAAACCAAAATTGCCCCCGCCCTTTTCTCCTTTTCCTGTAAATGCCCTCCACTATTTCATAAATACCAGCATTGCCTTCGAAATCTGCAAAAATGGACAAACTAAACATCATTCTAATTTTACTTGCCTACCCCCACAATATCGTTTCTTTTCCTACTTCACTCATATTACTTAAAACCCATGAACCATTTTCTTCTTCTTCTCCACTTCTGCATTCATGCTAAAAAGTCAAAACTCTTAAACAAATCCATGCTCCCTTGATACTCTCTAATGGTTCTTGTGATCATATTTCCTCTACTGCAAACTGACCATATTTGTGAAGTTGTTTGGACATTACTTTCATGTGTTATTCAGCGAACCAGTTCTTTCTTGAATCCTAGAATGCTTGCAAAATCGACTCCATTTTGAATGGTTTCTTCTTCCCCTCTGAGTAAATGGTTATGCATTATTTATTTCTATTTTTTGGAAGAAACTTTGTGTGAAAAACGGTGTGTTAGGCTAAAGGTATTTCTGACTTTAATTCTAAACCTAAATATATGTGGTTAAAGATCACAAAATGTAAATCCACCGAATTCAAATAAAATCAATTTGATTTTTTGCAATAATTTGAAATCAATTAATTGGCTTCAACATTTCTTTGTACTATCACTTTAATGATCTCAAATTACAATTTGAGTTTTTTATTCTTTACAAGAATGATAACTTGCATTATCAATATATTTCTTCATTCCTAAGTAACTATTTTGACCATACTTTCATTCATTTTCAGCAGGTTTAACATCATATTACATGGTAATTTGCATATAGTAGCATCATATTCTACATAGCATGCATCATTCACATATTTAGATCGTATTTATCCTTTTTCATCCATAATTTGTATAGTTTCTATAGAATAGTTTACATTACTTTAAAATTAGCTTAATGTAATTAGAATTGGTTGTAGAGATTAAGTTTTCTAGGTGCCATTTTGTAATTGTTTGTTAATTCTAGGTGTTAGAAGCTTAGTTTCCTTAATTTGGTTTGGTTTTTGTAGGATTTATTTGTGTCACACGAGTCCTACACGACTCGTGTGTGACCTACACGACTCGTGTAGGTCTTGTCCTCCCATTTTTCCCCTCAATTTGCTACACACGAGTCATACACGACTCGTGGATGGCACACACGAGTCATGTATGACTCGCCACCCATTTTTCCACTTCCATAAAGTTCCCTACGAGTTGTACACGAGTCATGGACACCTCACACGACTCGTGGATGGTTCGGTCATCCACTATTCCCCCTCATTTCAACTCATACGAACCTTACACGACCCGTGCACGGTAATTTAGCTTATTTTTCGTTGTTGTTTCTTGACCATTAGATCATGGATTGGATGGTTAAGATTAGAAGGGCAGTTCTTTAAAGAATATAATATGGGTTGAGTGTGGAAGAGGGGGCAGTCAGTGACATTGAGAAAGAAAATTAGGGTTTAGAGAGGAGAAGAGAGAAAACTAAGAAGAGAAACGATTTAGCTTTCTAACTGGTTTTAATTGATCTTAATTTGCAACAGGCGA
>CANYBF012269265.1:0-16229 GCA_948192965.1 Dalechampia spathulata
CTTCGATTGAAGTCCCTTCTTTGCTCGAATGGCTTTTTGCCATCCCTTTCAAGCTTATTCTTCTTCATAAGGAAGTTTTTGACATGTTTGGAGAGAAGAGCTATTTCATCTTTGATGTCCCTTTCGCTTGTGGAAGAGGTATCTTCTTCTTTTGTAGCTTTAAGTGCAATCCCTCTTCTCTTGTCTTCCTCTACCCCTTGCTTAAGGGTAATCTCTTGTGTGAGAAGCTTCCCAAGAAGCACATCAGTTGATAGCACAGCCAAATCATTTGCTTCTTCAATTGATGTCACCCGAGCCTCCCAATCCTTCTTTGGTAGCACTCTCAAGATTTTGTTATTGATATCCTCCTTTTGGTTCATCTTGCCTAACTTCATCAATCCATTTGTGATCATTATAAGTCGATTATACATTTCAAAAATTGACTCATTTACCTTCATTTTGAACAACTCATATTTATGTCAGCAATTGAACCTTCTTGTTTTGAACTTGATTAGTTCCTTCATGGTGAGTCTCCAAAGCAGTCCACACTTCCTTTGCCGTGACATAATGTGATACTCTACCAAATTCTTCACGACTTATGACACAATATAGTATATTCATTGCCTTTTTATTCTGGAAGTTCACATTCAATTCTTTTACTGTCTAATCATCCCTATCCTTAAGAGAGGCAATGCTATCAATTGTGATTGTCGGAGGTAAGTACTCTTTCATCATCAAGTCGCAGAGCTCAATTCCGCTGCTGTCCAAGAAAACATTCATTTGATGCTTCCAGTATGGATAATCCGTTCCATCGAAGTATAGGGTCTTATAAATGATTGACTCTTAATGGTTGTCATAGGATCTTTAGCTCAAGAATTTTACTTCTTTCAACAATGAGCACCAAATGCTCTGATACCAAATGAAAATTCTTTGCGGAAGGCAACACGTACGATTTATAGTGGATTCCATAAATGAATCTGATACCCTAGTGTTTTCAAGGCTTACACTCAAACCTTTACAATAACTATCCTCACAAGCTCTCAAATACAAACTTAATCCCCAAGGACTAATCACACACCAATCCCACAATTACAAAACCTAATACCTAGGTTGTACGAAAACAACAATGAAAGTATTTGAAAGCTTAATACATAAATATAAGTTTAACTTACTTAGAACTGATAAAACTAAGCTCAAAGGATGTTGCTCTGTAAAATTTTGTTGTTAGAATTAAAAGATATGAAAAGTTCTTTTTAAAACTAGCTGTTTGAAAGACTTAAAGGTCTTTCCAATAAGTCGTGTACCGCTATACCAGACATGTACGCCTGTACGAATTCAAATTTTACCGTTAGAAAATAAGAGGGAAATGTGGTACGGTCATATCATCACTTAGTACGCCCATACCAAACCAAGTTTCCTGATAAACACTTTTCCTGCAAGCTTGCGTATGGTTGTACCACCATATGGTATGCCCGTACCAAAATAGGTTTCTTGACAAACCATTTTCCTGCGAGCTCACGTACGACTGTACCACCCAATGGTACGCCCCGACCAAACTCAATACAATAGTTCTAACTAGGTACGGTCAGCCGTATGGCCGTACCACTCAATTAAGTCATTTGGTACGCCCGTACCAGTGACAAAAACACTATTAAAACTTGCAAATAACTTAAATTGACTCACATGTGACTCAAACATCAAAACCTAGTGTCACACCCCGACCCAAGACCCGAGGGATGATGACATGATCCCGTAGCATAACCATCACTTTCCCGTCTCAGGAAAACAATAATTATACTACAAGGGATTTTAAACTCTAATGCTCGTATAAAAATCCAATAACAGCAAGATATAGAAATAAATATACATAACCCTGGATATACATGGATTCTTATACAATACATTTAGTATACTACCAAATACTACAAATACAAGGACTATGCATAAATATACAAGCTGCAGGAGTCCGTCTAGAAGTTCAAGGCACGACCAGCTGCTGTACCTCTAGTCTCGGTGCTCTCCCTCTAAACTCGGACCTACGTTCATCAAATAATAAACGCTGAGAATAAATCTCAGTGGTGCTAGGAACATAAAGCATATCATACATATACACATCCAATGCATACGACATACGGCCAAGCGGACGGCACACAACCAATCACATGGTAATCTCTGCCCAATCATACAATCATGAATGCTCCACAACACTATGCTTTCGCCCTCATTTGGCACTTCTCGTGCTCTTTTAGGAGTATCGCTCACCCCTTCACCATATTGATCAATATCGGCACTTCTTGCACCTGTAGGGCATCTCACCCCTTCACCATATTGATCAATACCAACACTTCTCGCACCTGTAGGGTATCACTCCTTTCATGCCAATCGGTACCTCTCGTACCTTTCATATCACCACCCTTATTTCGCTCCCTCATAATGATATGTTATGCAATCATTCATAATGCATGAACAAGCCAATCATTCAAGAATCATAGGGCTCATTCCTTCCCGGAACCAAGAACCACACATATGTTCCTTCTCGGAACCAATAACCGCAATCATAAGCATTAAAAGCATACACAAGCATAATCATAGGGGATTTGATCCCCGAGCATCAGTTCTACGCTTTACAGGGCCGTAGAACTACTAAAACAAGCATAAGCTTAGGTAACTAGCACAAACAATAAACATCTAACACAAACATAACTCACTAGCACAAACAATAAACCTCTAGCACAAACATAACTCACTAGCACAAACAATATACCTCTAGCACAAACCTGGAGAAAGAAGACTGTTATCTCTAGCTCGTGATTCCGTCTCTGTCGAGCTCTAGCTTCTAATCCATGCTCTTGCACTATCCCGAAGGTTAGACGTACTTCTACGGGTATTTTATAGGGTTTTGGGACGTTTAGAAGTGTTTGGGGTGAAAGAACATAAGAAAAAGGGCTTACTCTTATCTGTTAAAAAGGTAGACTTAAGTCGCGTACAACAGTACCACCACCCGTATGCCCATACCAACCTAACAAGCCTGACAAACCCAACCTCCTGCGAGCTGCGGTACAGCTGTACCACCCTTTGGTACGCCCGTACAGCCACAACTCTCCTGACAAACCTGATTTCCTGCGAGCACATGTACGACCTCCAGGAGCCCTAGCCCCCTGATTTCCCCTACTTGGTATGACTATACGAAGCCCCATACGCCTGTACCATACTCCATTCTCCTCTTCTCATCCTCAAACTCACTCCCCGGCCACCTGAAATACCCACAACACAACCCAAACATGCATGCCATCATGCACACACCTCGCATACATGCAAATACACATCAGAATATGTCATCATGATGCATACACAAGCATACATACACTGCACATATGCAAGCAATCGTACCACAACATGTATACATACACATATACATCCAAACAATCATACATAAAAATACTAAAACTCCTTGGGGGTCAAACGTGGATGTGACACCTAGGGTCTAACAATAAATATGTAAAAAAGTTTTTAAAAGATCAATTTTAACCAACTTTACAACTTTTACACTCATTACTAATTCTTATAATTTAAAAAATGTTTAAGAAACATTTTATACACATGATATTAAAATTTATCTTTTCAAGTTTTTTCAAAAGATAAAATATTAATATTATCTTCAATTCTTTTTCAAATATATGCTAATAAACTTTTGTAAATTCATAAAAGTTTAAGCTAACAAACAATAAGTCAATATAGAAACAAACATTCTTTATATCCATTTTGCACACTCATTAAAAATGCAATCGAATGTTTTTGATAGGCTATCTTCTGATACTTTTCCAAACAACATTTGTGTAATCTCCAATTCTATGATAGATTCCAATTTATAAAGACAATTCCTAGGACATTTTTTTTATATCAATTTTAATCAATTTATAATTTTTACATTTATTAATTATCATTATAATTTTAAATGTATAACAAACATTATACAAATGATACAAAAAAATACCTTTTTAAGTTCTTTTAGCATCACTTCTCCGGTGGATCTTCTTCTTCGACTGCTGTTCCTGATCTTATTGATCCAACTGCCACTTCTAGTGCTCCTAGGGCTGCTGTTGCTCATTCAGATTCTATTTCTCAGCAGCTTGCCACTATCATTGCTCGACTAGACCGCTTGGATACCTTCGAGCGTCGTTTCAACCACATTGACCAGCAGGTTAGACATCTCACGCAGTAGTCTGCTCTTTTTGGTCAGCAGCTTGAGCAGCATATTGTTGATTTCCATGAGTTTCAGACCTCTACCTCCGAGACTCTACACTCCATCAATGTGATGATTGATCCATTTATTATTCCTCCACCAAGTCCACCTCCTCCTTAGGATCCACAGTGATTTATTGTTTTTGATGTTGTCAAAGGGGGAGATGTTTTATGATTCTAGTGGAGTTGATTGTTAGATTTTTTTTATGATTATTTTTGATATTTCGATGTTATTATTGTACTAAACATCTTTTGATACTATATATGATGTTTGTCCAGTTTATTTGATTTTATTGATTATGTTGATTATGTTGTAATATGATTATATTTGATTTTGTTGATTATCTCTTTTCTTTGTGTTTGTTTGATAACTTATAGTTACATGGCATGTATTTTAAAACAAAGGGGGAGATTTCCAAAATTTTCAAATCAAAATTTCATTTAAATGAGTTTTTGCAAATTGAACTTAAATTAATTGTCAACATCAAAAAGGGAGAGATTGTTAGACCCTAAGTTTTGATGTATGAGTCACATGTGAGTCAATTTAAGTTATTTGCAAGTTTTTTAATAGTGTTTTTGTGTTGGTACGGGCGTACCAAATAGCTTAGTTGAGTGGTACAGCCATACGGCTAACTGTACCTAGTTAGAACTGTTTTATAGAGAATGGTACGGGTGTACCATTGGTTGGTACGGGCGTACCGTTGCTTGCAGGAAAATGGTTTGTCAGTAAATCTATTTTGGTACGGGCGTACCATTGAGTGGTACGACCATACGTGAGCTCGTAGGAAAATTGCTTGTCAGGAAAATCGGTTTGGTACGGGCGTACCAAAGATGGTACTACCGTACTACATTTCCCTCTCATTTTTCAATGGTAAAATTTAAATCTGTACGGGCGTACAATGACTGGTACAGCCGTACGTGACTTTTAAGAAAATGTTTTAAACACTTTCTAACAGCTATTTTTAGATAGAACTTTTATATCTTTTGATCTTAACAGTTACTTCTGCAAAATATTTCATTCTATTGATCATTTATTGTCAAGAATAAGTAAGTCTACTTGTATTTTGTATTTTTCTATTGAAATCTCTCTTCTATTGTATCCTCACTTGTGAAAGCTAGGGTTTGCTTTAGTGGG
This sequence comes from Dalechampia spathulata, assembly GCA_948192965.1. Classification (NCBI taxonomy): domain Eukaryota; kingdom Viridiplantae; phylum Streptophyta; class Magnoliopsida; order Malpighiales; family Euphorbiaceae; genus Dalechampia; species Dalechampia spathulata. The sequence goes on from CANYBF012269265.1 coordinate 5,357, forward strand.
TTGGTGTGTGATTAATGCTTGGACATTAATTTGTATTTGAGAGATTGTAAGGTTGATTTTGTAAAGATTTGAGTGTGAGCCTAGAAAACACTGGGGTTTTTGGATTCATTTGTGGAATCCTAATTGTAAATTGATTGAGATTTAGTGGAACCTTAAGTCGAGACTTATGAGAAGTGGACATAGGCAAGAGTTTAGCCGAACTATTATAAACCATGCACGTGTTGCCTTCCGCAAAGGATTTTCAACTATAATTATGAAAATAACGATCTAAAATCATATATTTACATAATAATCCTAATTAGATTTGGATAATTTGATTTAAATAAATTCTAAAATTTTATAAAATTTATTTATAAAATTTAAAGTAAATACATTTGATTTAAATAAATTGTAAAATTTTTATATTAAAATCATTTTTAAAATAATTTATTTGTCATATATGATTAATATTAATTTTTCATAATTCAAATGTTTTAAATTTTTATGGAACCACACTTTAAAATCGTAAGGACTCCACCAATTGAAAAGTGATGTAGTTTCGCACCGAATAAGGGCTGAAGACTTCCAATGTCAAGGGCACAGCCGTGGCCATTTGTCCATAGGTTTCATTATATATGCCAAACCTCACCTTTCTTTCCAACCTCCTTGGTTAAGTAATAATTACCAAAATGACCTGCTTTTAATTTTTATTTATAATAATATCGAAAATTTTTATGAAAATAATAATTTTTATTAAATTTATATTATAATTTTCTAAAATTAATATTAAAATTTTAAAATTTTGAAAATCCATTGTTTTTTATAATTTTTCAAAAATCAATTTCTTTAAAAAAATTATATTTTAGGCATTTTTGAGAATTTCCCTTTCATTAAAGGAGAAAATTGACATTAACTCTGCTTTCTAGAAAATTTGTATAATCAACTGAAAAAGATAGTTTTGTTATTTTTAAGCTTTCATCAAGATGAGTAATTTTTAAAATATTTTGTAAGAAAATAACATTTTATTAATTTTTTTTCTCTTTTATTAAAGTATTTATGTGAAGTTCTCCCAATAAATATTTATACAATTCCTTAAAAACCTGATAACTTGCTTACGAATATTTCTTAAAGATATTTTAGCAAAAGGCTTTATTAATAAATAATTTTATTAATATTAATTAAATAATAAAAACAAACAATTAAAAAATTGAAATTAGTTTTATTTTACTGATGATATTTAACTTAATCTATAATTTGGATGAAATTCCATTTGTCATTTTTATGAAATTTTAATTGTATATATTATTTTAAAGAGATTTTCAATTTAAATTTTTACGGGTTATTGTTTATTGTAAAAGTTTTGAAAAACTTTAACATCCTGTGAAAGCATATATTGTTATAAATAAAAGTCATTATATGATATATTTTAATTTTATTATATAAAATTTTATAGTTGTTAATAATATGGTAATATATATTAATATTTATTAAATATTATAATTACATTTGAGAAATATATAATGGTAGCAACGCCGTTACCTTCTTTCCTATTTGAGGTTAGGGATCTATACCTTTGGAAGATGGTGGCTGCTAGGTTTAGGCAATTTTGACGTGGCATGCTTCCGTGTATCTAAACAAGGCAAGAAACTGGAAAGTAGAGAACTATGACTAAGAAAACAAAATACCAAAAACAAGGAAAGATATAAGCCTTGATTTCGACGCACATGTCATACTTCCTGTTACAGCTTTCCTCTGTGTCTTGTATGTGTCTTTCCTTCATCCTTAAACTGAAACCTTCTATGCACAAACCAACAAGAAACAGAAATGACATAAAAACATAGAATTTAATGAAATGAAATATATCTTCAAAATCAAAGAATATTTCATTTTCTTGCTTTTCGTGTAAATTATGAACAATTTCCTGCACTGTGTCTATGTTTTTATATATATATATTTATATACAACTCAAGCATTAACCATTATAAACAAAGCCTGAAATGACACCCAAGTTAAAGTTGTCATCATGAAGGCAAGAACATTAGCGAAGCACCCACTAACAAAGCAATGCTCCATTTTGAGTTTCTACATCTCAGGCCAACTCCTTTATCAATGGAGTTTTCGGACTCCAGCAAAGAACTGAACTTGAAATTAGGATTTGACCCATAAAGAGCTTGAATACCTTCCACGTCATCAATCTTCAAGTCCACTTTCTTTGTCCTTGGACTTAAATTTGGATACATGACAGCTTCTTTGACTGAAGAATGACCCAAGCCGAGTACATGTCCAATTTCGTGAGTTACTACTGATTCCAAATCAACGGCTACCCTTGACTTAACCTCGTCAAAATCAACGGCCCATGTTTCTGCTGCATCCAGATGAAGCCTTCCATTCTCCGGCGAAAAAGCATGTCCTAATAATCCCAACACCCCATCAAACGGCTGTCCATCGCCGTGATCATGATGAAACCAACCGATTTTAATATCGGCCGATCTGTAATCTTCAACTAGCTTGAAATTAACTGGAATTACAGATGCCCATCTCGAAAAAGCTCGCTTGAATACGCTCTTTATATCGTCGAAACTTATATAATCGATTGTATCTTCAGGTGAAAAAGAATACGTTAGTGTTATTGGCGATTCCTTCACCCACCTTGGCTTGCCGAAAAAATAAGTATAACGTTTTATCGCGTGGAACATACTGGTTCTATTGCGATCAGTTGTATCATATGTACCGATATCGCTGACTCCACATCTTGGCGACATCATCGTTGAGATGGTATCAGCGTCTAATTTTCCGGTTACCGGCAAACCCATATTGGTTTGATAAGCCAAAATCGCAGACTCGAACTCTGAATCGAAGATATCAGTGAAATTGATGGTTCTTGGGAGGTAACCGAATCGATTAAAGTATTTCTTTAGCTCTGACATGCCACTAACTTGACTGCCCTTTCCGGCGTCGAGGAAGCGAGTAAAATCACGCCAGGTCGTGCCGTTGTGGGTATTGACGGCGGTGGTGTTATGGGTATCGGTGGTTATGGGAGTTATGGAGTCCGGTATAAGTCTGACGGAAAACGAAGGGCGGGAAAAGAAAATGAAGGAGACAGAAAGGTAACTGAAAAAACTGAATAAACGATACATGGCTCTGTTTTTTTATCCTTTATTTTTTCCCCTATAATAGATGTTTTGAGAATCGAGCGCTGGTTGCAATTGGTTTATGTATATATAAATGTATAAAGGAATCAATTTTTGAAAAGAATAATGAAAAGATAGGATCAAGGAACTGGGGAACTATTTATTAATTGGGTGGATTAAATGCAGAAATGGGGAAATATACTATTTCACAATGAACAAGGAATTTTAGCAGAAAGTTAAGAAGATTCTGCCGTGAGTGGCTTTTCAACGGAGATTCTGACTTTGGTTGGTGTCTGTGGTGGGTCAACCACTGCCCCAGTTTAATTTTTCGGATAATTTCATGTTTTTTCCTCCACCCTAACCGTAAAAACTGATATATATATATATATATAAAATAAGAATATGGCATGAAACATGTTGGCAAATGTCAGGTTTAATCAAGCGTTGATCTTATCCCACAAATCAATTATTACAGAAGGGTCTTTTCATTACATATATTTAATTTGATGTCCTTATTGTATGCTTTAGAGAGTATTTAACAATGGAGAAACGGAATTGGGATGACCAATTTACAATGGTATTTTGAACGATAATAATTCAAAATTATTGGAAAATAAATGGTGAGGTCATCATGTAATAAGGACGGCTAAGGTCCAAGTCTTGTTCGGTTTCGTTTTCAAAGAGAAACTATATTATCTTAACGTCCCAACTTCAATTATTTCATTATGAAATTACTTCTTTCTTTTTCATTTTAAATATCAAGTGAAGAGTGCCTTTCGTGGGTTTTTTTTTTTTACATAAATTTCCAATTTTGTCTTTAATAGTTTGCCAAAGTACACACTTTCAATTGTTACCAACGTTGTCCAATGATTATTGTAAGACAGCATTATCATTTGTCCGGTTAAAGTTAATGTAATTAAAAAAAAAAAACCGGAGAAAGGCATGCTATAACTATCATAATAGCCGGCTCAGAAAGTTACTTCTTCGGTTTATTGTTGATTTTGAATATTTTATAATATTTTAAATATTCTTAATAAATATTTGATGAATAAGTTTTGGTATATTATTTTTTAAAAATACTTTTAATAACTAATTCAATGAATAAGTTGTTAAGAATTTTTGGAGAATTTAATACGTAATTATTGAAAAACGGTCCATTTTCTCTGGGTATTCCTAATTAATATGCACGGCTATGTTCCCGGTCCAGTTTCTCTTAGTCTGGTTTTAAGTCAGAACCTGCCCATATCCAGACCCAGTTATCTCATTTCCATCTGGGCCATGAAACGGATTCATTGATGATCATCGGACATGTCTTCCAGCTCTTTCAATCAAACTAAATGGAGAATTTCCGGCTACATCTCATTGTTAAACCTAAGAATTTCCATTTCCTAGCCACCTCCTTCGACTGCAAACACTACTCGGACAGTGACTATCAAGGCTTTCCTATGAAACAGGTCCATTGCAATATTTGTGGGATCTTTCAACCATGATACAGATTCCTAGGGTGTCACAAACAGAGCTTTACATTGCTACTCTTCTATGAACTGTGGCCAGAAGAACAGGTCAGTAGCTTGTTTGAAATGAAGCCTCGGCCACGTCCAACTGGGAATGCTACATATTGCACAGCATAAGAAGACACGGTAAACATATTCACTGATCATTTAGCTTAGGCATTGTTTGGTAGTAGAATATTTGTTGCTTAGACCCGGTTGATATTGTACGTCCATGTATTCTGGCATTCCCGATACGCTTTACATGATATATGGTCGATGATTTGGAATTTACATGTGGGGCTAGAGGTTAAGAATTTTCTTTGGAGGAGCCTTCCTGGTACCCTTCCTACTAAGCAACGCTTTATCTGCCAAAAGTAATGATCTTAGTGTGAACTCTGATTTCTGCCGTGAGGTGGAACCAATTTCTCAGGTGGCTGCCGAGTATCCAAAGTAATCTATATATTAATAAGATGTATTTATCTTAAAAATGATTGACTTAAACAAATTACAGGATGAAAGATTTTCTAAAAAAGTACATATGAAAACCATGTAAGTAATGATAAAATATATTTTTAAAAAATGCTATATTAAGTTAAAAAGATAATCATAAAATTGATCCAAAAACAAGCAAAGTGTGGAATACAACCATAAGCTCTTCGGGACTTATAGGCACGATGAGCTGGTGCAATGATCGCCTCAAATCTAACGTTGATGCAGCCATTTTTGTAATGAATTGAGGAGTGAGTGCTGGTGCTGGTGCTGGTGCTGGTGCTGTAGCTCGACATCATCACGGTCCTTTTCGTCTGTTTCATTAATGAAATAACAAACACCTTTATAATTTTCTTTTCTAATCCAAGTATTAGATTTTTCAACGGGTCATATATCATTTCTTAAGTAATTGATAAGATCAACCTACTAATAATTTTTAAAAATTAGCTAATTTTTCATGTAAAGTAAGTAGCTCTCTTCCACTGAAAATATTAATAATTAATTATCTTTGTGAAGTTATTTTGTAATGATTTAATTGAAATTAAATATACACTAAAAAAAATATATTTGTAAGAGATGATGGACCGGCTGAAACGATTAAAATAAAGGCAAAGCTTTCCACAAGTCACCTGAACGTTATATGTTCTGCTTCAAAGATAAAAGTATACGTGCATATATGCCCACATTGTTGAATAGTGCAACTTTTATTTCCACCCACACTTTAATTTATTTTATATGTTATCCTCAAACCCCTAGTTCCTATTTAAATAAACTACATATTATATACGTCACTAATTTATGATTGCTGACTCATTCTCGAACTTCATGAATTACCCTTTTTTTTTTATATATTATAACCAATAAATTTATTGAGAAGTAATTATTATTCTTGCATCAATTGAATTTATCATATATGATTATGCTTATATTAATAATAAAATGATACATGCTACTTTTTATTGATTTTATATTATTAATATATAATTATCATTAATTATTTATTTATTAGTATATAAATAATAATAATTAATTAATTAATATTTAATAAAAATTTATATGTGTCATTGTATTATTAATGAATATATAATTTTATGTGATAAATTTATTTCATTTAAAAATTTATCATGATTGAACCAAGATAAAAAAGCATAGTAGTTTATTGATAAACCTAAATGAGGTTATATGGGATCTTGATTCTAGCTGTTATCATAAAGTTGGATTAAAGGGTTTGGATGATAATATTTGGGAAGACTCTGATAGTTAAGTTAATAAAAATTACAACAAATTATATAAATATTATATAAATAGATGCTTACCATTCTTATGATATTTATATATATCATAGGATAATTCCTTTATTTATTTAGTTAGATTAAGATATTTTAACATATCATCATTTATAAATTTAGGATTTTTTTTGATATTTATAAAAAAAAAACCATGAAGGTTAAATTTTAATGACATAAAAAATCATGCATTAAAAGTTTAAACTATGAATCTTTTATTTATGTTGGATATAATTATCTAATGTTATCTTCTGGGAAAAGGAATCATCTTTAAATTTTAATATAATATAATTTAAAAATAAATAAATATAAAAGAAGAAATCAAAGTGTTTGTGGATAGAATGGGAAGAGCTTCAGCCATATTATTTGGATAGTTGGTTAAGCTAAAGAGTTGAATTGAAATGGTCTTTACCAATTATTAAAACGTATTCCCACCTCAAACAAATCATTGCCCTCTTATTCCTTATTATATAATATAAGCTTTGGATGGCATTTCCAGCAATACATCCCGATCATCACATTAACCTACCCCCTCTATTTTAATTATTTACTTTAAATATTAAAATATGAATTGTTATTTTAATTTATGTTATTTATTTTATCGTTTAAGTTAGAATTTGATATATTTGGTTGATAATTATTGAAATAGGATTTAATATTTTAACTAAATTAGAATTTTCATTTTCATTTTTGGATCATATGGTAATATAATATTTATATTTAATGTAGTAATTGAAATACGAGGAAAAGGACATTAGGCGCATCAATCATTTATTAATCATTTTGGGCGTCTGTGTTAGTCAATCATTGGCTAAGAACACCGACAAATATTCCATATCATATATATATATATATATATATATATATATATTATGTCCTTCCATTAAAATTTTTGAGGTAAAGAAGGAAAAAAGGGGGAATTAGACAATCTCGTAATAACAATATCTAGTTTTATAATGTGTTTATGGGGTTCATGTCTCATTAATTACTAATCAGATGTATTTTCTCTTCTTCATAATGCTAATAAATCAAAGTTATTAACTAGTAATCAAAAGAAAAGGCGGTCAGTCGGCAACCCAATGACACGGTGCCAACCCCTAATATGGGCCCCATGGTCGGCGCCGGCTGCCGTCATTCTTACATAACCAGCGAAGGTGGAGCACTATACTGCCACTATATAAATCTTCACGTAAACAAATCACATACAGGCTTAAGTCTTGACCTGCCATCAAGCCGATTACTTTTGTACGGTGATTAGGCACTGAAGAGAAAGACGAAGCAAAACGAAAATGGCAGTGAAGGTAGCTTTTGGAAGCATTGGAGACTCTTTCAGCGTTGGATCCCTCAAGGCTTATCTATCGGAGTTCATTGCCACACTGCTTTTTGTGTTTGCTGGCGTTGGCTCTGCGATGGCCTTCGGTATGTGATTTAGCAACTCTTTTTGGCTGATGATATTACTTGGATCGCAAGTTTTTAACCCAAAAAATATGATAACATGAATGTTCTCTGTTTCACAGGCAAACTTACAGCAGATGCAGCTCTAGACCCGGCAGGGCTGGTTGCGGTGGCTGTTGCTCATGCTTTTGGACTTTTTGTGGGGGTAGCCATGGCAGCCAATATCTCAGGTGGTCATCTAAATCCCGCCGTGACCTTTGGATTAGCCCTCGGCGGCAACATCACCATCTTAACTGGCATCTTTTACTGGATTGCCCAGTGCCTCGGCTCTATTGTTGCCTGCCTTCTCCTCCAGTTCGTCACCAATGGCAAGGTACGTATGCCGTATCATAGACACTTCAGAATAAATGTATCTTGCTGCAAACACCTTTCAGATATTCAAACTTCTTGAAAATTCTAAATCACGAATAATAATAATATTTAATAAATATGTCTTAGTTTTTAATTCATTTTAGTAATTTCAAAAATTCAAAATAAATTTATATGGCGGTTTTTTTCATGATAAAATTCATAGTTTTTGAGTTTTTGGCAGAGCGTTCCAACCCATGGAGTGGCTGCAGGCATGAATGGATTCGAAGGAGTAGTAATGGAGATCGTCATAACCTTCGCACTGGTTTACACTGTCTACGCCACAGCAGCTGACCCCAAAAAGGGAGATTTGGGTATCATTGCACCCATTGCAATTGGGTTCATAGTTGGCGCAAACATATTAGCTGCCGGACCATTCAGCGGTGGCTCGATGAACCCGGCTCGATCATTCGGTCCAGCTGTGGTGAGTGGTGACTTCTCACAGAACTGGATCTACTGGGTGGGTCCACTGATCGGGGGTGGGTTAGCTGGGCTCGTATATAGTGGCAGTTTCATTGGGTCATACTCTGCCGCCCCATCTTCTGAAGAATATGCCTAAATGGGTTGTTAAATGGCTATGTTTTGAGTGGTTGAATTCTGCCTTTGGTCTTTTGCTCTTTCCGGCTTGGTCCGGTGTTTGGGCCTGAAAAGCTTTCTATTTGGTAATAAAAAATTGTAAATTATATATATATAAAATTTAAATCAAGTTTGAGAAGCTTTTGCTTTTATTCTCCTATTTTACAAGTTTTAATTTTGGAAAATTATGATATCTCCTTCAAATAATACTTTATTTCATTGAATCATGATTTAAATTCTAATATCAATATCTTCGATATATAATTTCAATTTTCGTTACAATAAATTTAAAAACATCATAATATTATACGATATAATAAATTTATATCAAATAAATCTAAATATATTATTATAAAATTATCTAAAAATTATCTTTTTTTAAGAATCTCATTCTTCAATCCATATTGAGTTCTTTAATTCATATTGAGTTGATGATTGATTCTATCCATAATAATTTTTTTATAATTAGTTGTATTTATTTATTTTTATTAATGTAATGTATCTTTATCAGGTTTACTATGAATCGCTTCTGCTTTTTCTATTTATCTTCATAGTTATTATTCTCAAATCTTTAAACAACAATCATCCTTAACGTGTGATAGATTTTATGGTTAGTGTATTGTATTTTGTGTATTTACAATATTGATATCGATGATATTTACAAGTTTAATCGTTTATATGAATTATTTACAATTTAATATGATAAAAATTTATTTAAGTTAGTTTAGTAAGCTTTATTTGATACACGGATTGAGGTCAATATAAACTAATATTTAACTTATTTAAATTTATAATTCAATTCTTATTAATTCATGTAAAAATAATTTAATTTTAGGTATATCATTTATAGATTTAGATAAATAAAATATTTTTAAATTTAATTATTAATATAAAATTATAAATATTTATAAAATATTATATTTTTGTTATGCATTATTTTTTATTTTTAAAATAAAATAATAAATCATTTATTTTATAATTTATATTTAACAATATCATTTAAGATCTTATTAAACTTACAGTATAAAATTTTGACTATAAATTAAATATAAATATATCATATTCATAAACATATCATATATATGAAGCGATATTTCGGGTTGTTAAAAAAAAAAGTAAAAGATAAGCATTTTTTTTAATATTCCTCCCCTTATTAGTATTAGTTAATAATCCTAATTATCGAATCTATATACTTATTATGAGAAGAAATGAAATATTTCAATGATTTTTCATCGAATGACTATTCATCTTCATTTAGTTATAAATAAATTAAATTTGACTTGGATGATACTTTTTTTAAAAAAATAAATCAATAGATTTTGATTTTTTAAAATATTAAAACTAAATCTAAACAGTTTATAATGGTTAATCATTAAAATAAATTGATTAATTAGTTTTTTCAATTTTTAACTATTACTTCTATAGAAAAATTTAAAATTTTTAATCATTATTTTAAAAAATGTATTTAAAACATTTAAAATTCATTGTAAACTGAAATATATAAAGTAACAAGTAAATATAATATATGGAATTAAAGAAAAAATAGATGATGGTAATCTAGTTGTATAATTATTAATTAAATTATTTAAATGATATAAAATATTCTAAATTGAAAATTTTTAAAGTAACAAGTAAATATAATATTATTTCAAATCAAGTAAAAAAATGATGATGATTTAATTTAAGAGATTAAATAGAAAAAAGATAAAGAAACGTAAAAATTGAAGAACAATTGCCATGGGCATGGGTGGTGTTTGAAAGCCCGAATGTGTTTTTTTGTTATAGATAATATCATTTTTTTTATTTTTTAAACTTTATTTTTGATAAAATTTATTAATTTTTTTACTAAATTATATTTTTATCCTTAATTTTCTATTTATTTTTATTCTTTCAAATCTTCATTTTTGAAATATATTTTTTACTGTGCATCTGTTACATCTTTTTCTTCATCTATTAATTATTTTTACTTCTTTTTATTCTTCTTCTTCCTCTTTTTCTTCTCTTTTCTTTATAATTATATGATGATAATGATGATTACTATTATTTTAAATTTTATTTTTACTGTTTTTTATTGTTATTTATTTGTATTTTTCTCATTGTTATAGATATATGTAAA
>CANYBF012269440.1:0-21123 GCA_948192965.1 Dalechampia spathulata
AATTTGTTATCTTATATAAAAAAAAAAATTTCCACACTTGTTCAAAATGTATGGAATCCCTTGTTGGATGATTATTAATTTTCTTAATGGGAATTGGTAATCATTTGACGGGAGCATGTTACGCAGCCAGAAGACGTGACAATTGAAATGTAAAATGATAGGAGAAATGTAGAATAAAGAATTAAACCAAACATATAGTTAAATATGAAAAAATGCTTAAAAGTTATGTTTTGGAAAACTATAATCTTCTTGTCAGTGGACACTAAAGCTAAGGAAAAGTCTTTCAAGGTGTAATAAATGATATTATATTAACATAGGGCATCTAAGAAGGAGCAAAAAATGGTTCCCTAAGAATCATTCCCTCATTATCTACAGAATCAGTGTTATATGTGTGTGTGTGTATGTGTGAAATCCAATATTTGTCCATCATAATAAAATTTATTGTATTATTATAGTTATGGTGGTGGTGGTGGTTGTTGTTTGAAATATAAGATAATGATTGTTTATAGATGGAAGGAGGCATCGTATATTGGCATACAGGCAAGCATATCTTCATAAGACTTGTAATGGTTGTCAATTCCATGAAAGCGAAGGCAAATCAAATAGTGACAGCCCATTCAATATACAATAATTTGTAAATAATTGAAACTTAAAAATCAAATAATATATGAAATTTTAAGAAGTCGTTTACAATGACCATATAGCATATGGAAAAGAGGGTAATAGTAGTATTATTTTATAGGCAATAGTTATAATTCATTTACCAGTTTCTTTTAATTTGGTTTGAGATTGAGAAACGGTCTTTTTTATAAAGCAAGAAAACATTAGCGGCAGAAAGCGTGTCGGTGTTGCTCCTAATAACCTTGACACAAATTGCTTAACTCACGCTTTCATTTTTAACGAGCTTTTTCTTCTGAAAAATATTAATAAAAATACACGAATGATTAAGACGATATCCTTTTTCAATTACTGGTTGCAGGATTGTAATTAATGGCTAATTAAGTATTCTAAATATTTTTATTAGAATTTAATGAATATTATTAGCACATTTCCAGAAAAAAATATAAAAGAATAAAAATATTTTGTAGAGATCATATAGTACAAATTTATTTGATAAATTAGAGGGTATGCTCTTCCACCTCTCGCCTCATATATTAATTGGGATTATTATTTCAAACTTTTGAATAAATAATAAGATTGAAGAATGATTTTTAAAATGTACCACAAAAGATGTATATTTTTTGAATTAAATTACCCCGAGTCTTTTTAATTTTTTAGTACTTCTTTAACCAAAGAAGTATATATATTCATTGACATTTACCCAAACAGATTGGGCATACAATTGTTAGTCATGAATATCAATTATTAAATAAGTAATACTTGTGAATAAGTGTTGGAGGCAATTGAGAAGCCGCAGGGAGTCCAGAAGAAAAGTAACATTAGTTAAAAAAGGAATAGGGTTAGATATACTCCATCATAAAATAGGATGATAGATTCCCACAATCACACAAGTGGACACTTTAAGGGTCATAAAGGAAATTTCATTTGATCTGATTTACCCCACCCATCATACATTGGAAGATTCCTTGAGGTGACCATTCGGTGGGCCTCTTCCTTCTTCCACGTGAGTATTTTATACATGATCCCTTTTTCTCTAAACCATTTAATCATCTCACTTTCCTTATATTTCATAAATATATAGTTAGTTTGATTTCAAGTTTTTATATTCAAATATATTTTTAAAATGTCTAATTATAACATATGAAATGTATACTTTTTAATCATGAAAATAACTAAAAGTTATGGTTTTTGAAATATGGCAAATATGTTATCTAATATATATATATATATTAAATCAAATAAAATATATTTGATTTGCCTCCAACTAGCCATTGCCTACCATCATAAACTAAATTATGAATCCACTTGTAAACCAACCAATAATGCAATTATAATTATATAATTTATGGCATAATTAACTAACTAAACTGCAATGATTCACCTAAATATACTTATCCATCTAATTGATTGTTTTATTTCTTAAAAAAGAGAAAAATAATAATATTATTATTGATGAGAAATCAAACAACTATTATTGGTCAATACTCCCGGATCTTAAGACAGCCATGACCAAGAATTCCTTTTGGATGTACCTTTTTTCTTTTTAATTTTATGTTGGTTGTATTGAGTCATCGTTGTACTCATGTTTGCTTAATTTATTGTAATTATAATATTATTTTAATTATTAAAGATAAATAAGAGGATCTCACGTAGATCACGGACCAAATCTATTTGAATTTCAATCTACAAATGATAAGCCAAGGATAGTTGTAAAATAAAGGCTCCATAGTAACTCAGCTTCATCTTCTCTCCAATTGGATCCACCTTAAGACTTTTCAAGAACGGCATAAGAAAAACAAAAATTATCTTTGAAAACTATAAAGCATTCTTCTGGGTTTCCAATCATCTTAATACAATTATGAGATAATAGTTTATTGTTAATTTTTAAAATTCTAAAATTAAATTTTAATTGATTTGATTTAACTTTAAAATAAAATAAAATCTAACTATTTAGAATTATTTGGTTGATTAATTAGATAATAGGAAAAAGCAATGTTTCATGAAGTTCGGTGAAAATGATGGGCTTGCTTAAAGATCAAGTTAGCTTGTTAATAAAGGAGATTCTCGTAGGTAGTCCCCACAATCTCTCTTTGCTTTCTCCCTTGAAATACTTGTCTTTTCATTGAACCCCATTACCAAAAAGTTTGAATCCCATTTTTTGTGATTAATTCTACACCATTTTATATTATATAATATCTGCAATTAAAATTTAGATTATTTAACAATATGTAATATTAAAAGTGAGTATTATGCACCGGAGTTTGTCTAGTTTAACAAGTTAATAGGTTGGTTTGATTGAGTGCCACCCAAGTGTTGGTGCATTATAGCTAATTAATTAGCATTAGTAATGATAAATTAATAAAATTGTTATGGTAATAGAATAGTATATTGGAGGACATGATACCTCCACGTCCAAGAGTGGACCGTGCATGCAACACCACTTTTGGACCATACATTTGTTACTAACTCTACCATCCTTAATTCCTATTAAAAACATCTCTCTCCCTTTTCATTTTTAAATAGCTTCAATTAGAAACCTAATTAAGAATCAGATATCATATTAAGCTAGATTATCCTTACATGTTTACCACTATTTTTCATTAATCACCGTCTCCAAGCATACAAGTAAATCTAACCATTCAGTTAACTTATGAAACAGTAGACATAATCAGTAGAGTATGTGGAAATATGAATTATCCATGAAATGAAATGATGAATCCTTTTAATAATAACTGTTAACTATACAAACAATCCCAGAAGAGAAATGATTTTATGTATTGGGTATTATGACTAAAGGGATAATATTCGTGTGGTCAGATTGCTTCTTTTTATGAATTTTAGAGTAAATATGAGTATTTTTTTAAAAAAACAAAAAAAGAACTTAATTTTGTAATCAACATCAATCGTTATTACAAGTAGGCCCTATGGCTTAAAATAAATATTTATTTGAAAAGTTCAACCCTTTCTTTTCTTTTTCATTTATTTATTTTGTATCTAATTAATTATACTAATGATCCAACCAGCTGGGTCGTCTGCGTCTGCTCCCCTTTTCCCCTTTTATTCGTCTTCTTTCCTGCAATTTTCCCCTGCACCCATAATTCAATCCATCAGGACATCTCTTTCGTAGATAAACAAACAAACGAATGAAAAAAAGACACTGCTTTGATAATCTAGGCTTCCATCCCATCTTGGAACCTGTTAAAGAAAAACAGATAGCACATTTATTTATTCATTGATTTGATCTTAAGAATATCATTTATCATGAAATGACATTACATGACCCACTCAGTTTCAGTATTTCTTGGAAATGCATGACATTACTAAATTTCAATTTTCTAGATTTTGATTATACAATATGATTTTATTTCGTGAAGAATGTACGTTCTAGTAATTGATTTATCTTCTTATTAACATTACTTAGCTTGAAATTTTGTTGAGACGTATTTATCAGCTTATTTTAACTTATATATATATATATGTATGTATGTATGATGGGTCATTGTTTTGTTTTAGGAAAGCCAAAGCTAATAATTTCTAGAAGCAGAAAAGGAGAAAAAGTAAACGTATGTTGACAAAATAAATAACTATATATTGTATTACTAGTTTAAAAGGTGGTGATAAATAAAAATATAGATTTTCTTTGTAAATATAATTTTAAAATAGATTAACAAGAACAAAAATTTAATTTCTATTTAAATACTAATTTTCACAAATTAATGTTCACTAATAAAAATAAAAATTATTAAATATATTAATTTATTGAGATAAGAAATTAAGAATAATATGAAATAAATTATTTTATTTGTTATTAAAAATGAAATAATTAATAGTTGTTAATATGGTAAAAGCTGATGTATAGTTTAGAATTGAACAAAAGCTTTTTCTTCCTACTTTTTATTTAGACGTATAATACAACTGGAAAGTTAATTCCTGTGGTTCTTATAATCCAGTTGATGGTCCAACTTATCAATATTTTCTTTTCTATTTTATCTATAAACTTATAGTCCCTTTGAATTTTCATGACATGTTATCTACTAAAAAAACATACATTATACAATAATTCCATCAACTCAATTATTATATGATTCATATTTAATTTGTTATTTTAATCTACCCGACAGATTTTTATACAAATTAAATGTGTGATGTATAACGTTTACGTTTCTATATCTATTTGAGGTCTATAAATACAATGCAAAATCTTTTATATTAAATATGAGTCACTTGCTTTACATAAATATATATGCCCGGAGAAAGTGAGAAGCATTTAAGAGAAAAGCATTAAGAAGGGTTCTTACTTGAGCTGATGACATCTGCATCCGTCTTTTCCCCAACTCCATGTGCCATGTTTCGATCAAGGGAGTAGTCTTACCGACTTCCTCCGCTTCCCTTCCCTTCTATCTTCCCCACCCTCCCCTCCTTCATTTAACTTCTTTTAATGCCCTCTCTTATTTTTCTTTTAATGTTAATACCGTATTATTTCTTGTATGTAATGCCCTGTGCAGTATTCAGATAATGAAAATAAAATTAATTCTTCTATTTATGTGTAATTAAATACATGATTAAGGGAAAACAAGGTGCTATATATATACATCTTTTGTCGGAGAAAGTATCTGCTATTATTTATTCATGCGCATGTACTGTATTATCTCTTGATAGCAAAAAAGGGCAAAAAGAGAAAAAAAGGAGAAATAAACCACTACGCGTCCTTCCCAATACAGCAACGACAACACCACCAACGAACTTCTTCGTTATTCAAAACCCTAACTCTCTCTCTTCCTCTTTCTCTTTCTCTCCTGTGTTTGCTTTTTCAGTCTCTCCGCTGCAAATCCCTAATTTCTTTATTTTTTTTCTTCTTCGTTCGATTGATCTCTCCTGCTGTTGTATGGATGATGATGAACGTATTCACAATCCTGATCCAGGTGATGGCTCTGCTAGCGATTACACGTGGAGGACGCTGGCACCTGACTCCGATTGCGTAAGTTACTTGTTTAACAGCGAAACGGAAAGCAGTATACTCGGCGAATTCGGGTGGAATCTTCATTCTAGCCAACCGGAGCGGTTTGGCGAACTTGATCAGATCGAACCTCCTGAATTGGCGGGAAACGTCGATTTTGCACCTGAAACGATGTCTAGTAGTAGCAGCGCGTTACAAGGATCCGTAACTAACAGCACTGCCGCTCCTGCTGCTGCTGGTGCTAGCGTGGCAGTACTTGGCTGTGGTGGTGGGGGAGGAGGAGGAGATGCGTCGACTTCGAATCAGTCAAGCTCCAGCGAGGATCCGCCAGATAAGTCAACAAGTTCCGGCGGGAAACCACCGTGAGTGGATAGTTTTGAAATTAATTCAAAATTTGAGGCAAAATGATTGTTTTGCACTTAAAACGCTGAAGGTAAAACCACAAATACAGAATCCGAGTTGCAGTCATAGTAGTACTAGCAAGAGAGAGCGATAAAGAGAGAGAAAGTGCAATTTGCGAGTCCGTACACTGTCCAAAAAAACAAAATAGTTCATGCAAGTTGTGAGGGAGGTAAGGTATTTTTGTAATTTAACAATAAAATTAGGGCTAAATCAGCGAATGCAGGAGTTTTCTCAAAGAATTTTTTTTAAAAAAATAATTGAACACCGCCGTTATTGCGGCGGGAATGGCGTGCTCTAACTTTTCTTTAACACGAATCATTTTCTAGGAATTCCTTTCCCCGTCTTAACATAATTTACTTTGAATCGAATATAGCAGAATTAAAAAGAAATCTCTCTTTGTTTCTAAATTTTCTTGATATCTATTCTTTCACATGGAAATCAAGGAAAATTGAAAGAAATGTGAACTTGGGAGGCGTATATAATTCTGTTATGATTGTTTTGTTTTTCATTTTTAATTTAAATTCATTTAATTTATTATTAGATGCTTTGTTTTATGTTCTACATTCATCCCCCTTTGGATAGTGCGTGTTATATAACAAATATATAATAATAATCATTTCGAATGCGATACCATGTCTGCAAGTTGCACGACACAATGCTTAATCCACCGTTTTCCCAAATTATTTGTTATTTTCAGGTCTACTCTCTTTGCTTTGCATGCCACATTCATGTGCATTCTATCAATCCTATGTTCTTTCTTTCTTTCTTTTTTATGTTTTCTTCTTCTGATATATAATCCTTCTAATTGCATACTTCATTTCGGATTCTTTCTACTTGCATACTTCATATGGGACTCTTTCTTCTTTCTCCTAATTTTCCTCTTATTTTCATATGATTGTGATTTAAAATTTTGCTCACTTGGCCGAAGATGGGTTTGACATCATTGATTGTGCCAAGATCATTGATATATATAGCAAGCAATTTTGTGACTAATCGGATCTTGAATATTTGTATACACTTTCTTTTAAAATGCTAATATATTACTAGGAATTAATAAAGTTTATAGATAACTAAAAGTTCCTCATTAACAGTTTAACACCCTAAGATCTTGTTTTAATTCTACAATTAATTTAATTCTTTTTCTATTTTCTAGAATTCTATTTTGTTTTTCACAATTGTAGGTGACATATTTTGTAGGAGCAAGGTCAAAAAGAAGGGGCAAAAACGGATCCGCCAGCCACGGTTTGCCTTTATGACAAAGAGTGAAGTTGATCATCTGGAGGATGGTTACCGTTGGCGTAAATATGGACAGAAAGCAGTTAAAAATAGCCCATTTCCCAGGTTTAAAACCATTCTATTCTTTAGTTCAGGCTTTAAGAAAGATCCTAACCTAACTGATTACATGCTTTTTTTTCCATTCCACTTCAGTTGAATTGATTCCTCCTACAAGTTTTATTAAAGTACCCAATTTACTGTTTCATTTATTACAACAATGAACTCTATTAAATCCACAACAATTACGTAGTTCCTAAAATTAATGCTACTTCTTTTTAGATATCAGTCATATTCTATTAAACTATCTACGTCACTGCACTTCTCTCTTTTTTCTTAATTACCTCAATGATTTCTAAAAATTTCCGCTTTGTTAGGAAATAAATGCAACAATAAGTAATATTTGATAAACACAGAAAAGCATAAAAAATTTATTTCGTAAAGGAAGAGGTTTTTATAACGAGAAATGAATGTTTACATCATTTAGAAATGGAAAATTAAACATTGCGGGCTAAAAATGAAGCGTTAATTCATCATTCATAACTTGTGTCGCCTATATCTTTCAGCCTATTAGAAGTGCTTGATCTTTTAGTCTTCACATGTCAAAATTTCCGAAACTATATATTAGACTCGCATCCTAAACAAGATTCAGTAACTCAATAGTTCTATTTTATTTTCGTAATATCTGACTCAGAATTGGAGCAATATGGAAAAATTCCAAATATGACTTTTGCTTGAACAAATTGAACTTCATTTCGCTCACATGCATTTCAGGAGCTACTACCGTTGCACAAACAGCAAATGCACTGTAAAGAAGAGAGTTGAACGATCTTCTGAAGATCCCGCCATTGTGATTACAACGTATGAAGGTCAGCACTGTCACCATTCTGTTGGTTTTCCCCGAGGTGGAATTATTAGTCATGAAGCGACATTTGGTAACCACCTGACTCCCCCAGTGTCACATTTCTATTATCCTGGAATTCAATTACCTCAAGAAAATCCTCCAGCTATTACGCAATCACAACGTGTACCGGCTCAAAATGGTGAACCTAGTACAGTGAGGGAGCCAAATCCACAGCCCCAAATAGACGAAGGATTGCTTGGGGACATTGTGCCTCCTGGAATGCGTAACAGATGAGATAGAATCGGTATTACTTGATTCTCTTACCTGATTTGAATTATTAAATTTGATCTATTTTCCATCGTTTGAAATTTTAAAATTGGAATTTTTTGCCCTCAAAAGGGATCGAGTATCAATCGACACCCTTTGAGTTGATCAGTCAACTTGCAGGAAAATAGAGTACCATGTGTGAGAGAAAGAACTGGAGAGAGAAAAGTGCTCTAGATCATTACCATTATTATTTTATTAAGCAAACATACCTTAGTGCACAACCTAGGTTAAAATTTTCATTGCTATTTACATATTAATGAAGTTCTTTTGGGTTTTAATTAGTGAGTGAATCTTTTAACAACTGACAAAATTAATTTGTTCATTTACTCAATAGATCACTGATTTTAGATCCAAATTAAATAATATTTGTTGTTACAACCATCCCATGCAAGGCTTGCGTTTGTTCATTGGATAACCCCTTTAATGAACTAAAATAACCATTAACTTTAGTCAATTATTTCAATTCTATATCTTATCAATTTGATATATTAGTTTTTGTTTAATTTAACTGTAAAGAAGAATTTGACATATCCCCTCCCCCAAACCCGTATGATCCAAAAATAAATTTGAGATATGCTACTTATACGATAGTCCTATGTGGTGATAAGTATATGAACAAGCATAATTTGATAAATTTATTACAATAATTAAGATTTTATTTTCCTTCAATGACATTATAATTTTAGACTTCTATGAAATTTATAGTTTTTAATTATGGTAGACGATTGTAGGATGTTCATAGGATTTGAAGTTCCTTTTTAAGATTAGTTTCAATGAAAAAAATTAATGTCAGATGCTAGATATATAAAATTATTTTTTAAAGTTTTAGTTTAAATTCTTTATTTAAATGATCACCTAATATAATATTAAATCTTTTTATGATGGTAAGGTTTATCTTGAACAATACATTTTATTATTTTGCTAAAATATTTGGTTTCAAAGCTTCTTCTTCTTTTATATGTGAATATTTTGGTTGATTCAAATTTTATATCATTAAACTTAAATTGTCATCGGAGGATTGAATGGCATTATTACATGGGTTGTTAGTTCCAGCTCTAAATAACTTTAATAAGGTCAAGAAAAACAAAGAAAGAACTCGGTGTATTAAGCATCTATAAGTGACGACTTTCAGATTCTCCACTTGTGGACTAGCCACGAAGCACGAATGATTCTTTTAGGTTAACAGAAGTCTAGGTAATGGTACTTAGATTAACAGAAAATGTGTCATCTCACATTTCTGATGTGACTTGTGATGAACAAAGAAACGAAGAAAACTGAGTACGATAGGTCAGGGTGTTGATTGTAACATGTACCATATCGTCCTTTGCTTGTTGCTATGTATCATTGCCAACATGATTTTTTTGCTTATTAAGTTCAAACCTGTCTACCACTGTTGTTCAAGAGTTATTGCTTATCTAGTACCTTATCTTTTCGATAATTGCCTTTTTGTTTTATGCTTCACTCTTTGAACTACGTAGAAAACCTTTACTCCCAAGGATGAGACTATAAAAATTCAAGGACGAGGATAAATGACCACCTGAATGTTTATAAATCTTAACTAAAGCATGTTTTGAAAGATAAATTACTTTGTATTGAAACAAGAATGTCATTTTTATTTGATCTTTTGGCTGATACTTTAACCTATTCATTTTCTAATTACTTGCGACTATTGACAGTAGGCACTTTCTTTTGTATGTTCTCACATACCGTCCCATTTCCTTTTCTTTTATTGACAATTACGGAATTACGTATTAGGTTGAACTTAATGTCTTCCTCTTAGACTGCATTCTCATGAAATACATGGTTTTAACATAGATTCATGCGACTTATATTTCATGGATACTCATGGTCTCGGTTTTGGCCTAAAATCAAATTGATGCCGAACTGTTTCGCAACTGGGATGGATCAAAATTGAGTTGAACCATTCCGTAATTGTGAAAAGGCAATTTTAAGGTCCCATTTTTTATGAATCATCAAAACCAAGCTAGTGATTTAAAACTTTTAAAAAAATTTCTAACCATTTCATATTAAAAATATCACTTCGGCAAACAAAAAAAAAAAAGTCATTTCAAGTATCACCTTTCAAAATTAAGAAAGTGTTTATTATTTATTTGTATTTCAAAAATATCAATTTTTCTTTTTCTTTTTTTTGTTTTCATTATTATTATTATTATTATTATTATTATTATTATTATTATTATTATTATTATTATTACTATTATTATTACTATTATTATTATTATTATTATTATTATTATTATTATTATTATTATTATTATTATTATTATTATTATCTAAGGTTACATAATAATGAAAAGAAGAGAGTAATCTATACTAAAAAAGGAAGGCTGAAAAGCGAAAATACATAACCGCTTATTCTTTTTCAAAAACATAATCTAAAAACTAAATCTAAAAAACATTAATTCTTATAAAATTATATATATGAATATTTTTCCAAATCAAATACTCCATTTTATTCATGTTATATTAAATTAATAAAAAATAATATAATTTTTTAATTATAATTAAACTAATTATGTTGATATTTATCAATTAATGAAAAAGTAAAGTATTATATATATATATATTCTATTTATTACAATTATATATTTTATTGTATGAAAAAATTTATCATTTCATGTTAAAAAATTATGATAAATAAAGGGTTAAATAATTAATAATGTAAGTTTGTTGGTCCAGGAATCTACTCTAAACCAATCGGAACAAGAATTGAAATCTAATCGGTTTACCAGCCGATTTCGGTTATGATATTCTCAGTAAACCGGTACCTCAGTTGCCTACAAGTGTCATGCTAATTTGCATGTGTCGGGGGTAGATGTAACGGTGAATGCAAAAATAATTTATACATGCAGCAGTACCTTAGGAGACAAAATCTTAGCGAGGGAGCTTGCTTGATAGATTATAACCCTTTTGTCTCTCACCTATCAGCTGGTTTGAAGGAACGCTTGGATCTCGTGTGTCAATTTGTGCAGCATCTTTCTTCTTCCATTTCATTATTTGACCTTTAGGCGTAATCTTGAGGCTGTCTTATTTTTCATTCACTGTTTAAAAAAAGTATTCCCTTTTCTTTTCTTTTAGCTCATTATTCTTTATTAACCTGACCTTTTCAATATGAACTGACAGGCTCAATTGAAGTGACCATCAACATTTAAATATATATATATGAATGCTGCAGAGAGTTCATGTTAATTTTACTGTGAAGAAGGAGCAAGCAAATCTTTTCTAGCTCGCGATGTAAGTTTTTCCTGGTCTAGATAAAGATTGACTGTATATGATCACCGTCATTACCTTTTAGGAGATGTTGCTCATATTGATGTAGTCTTATAGGTCGGAATGAATTCTATTGCAAGCTTACATTTCGATTGATGAGTTTCCTTGTATGTAAATATTGGAACCAATATTAGCTTTTTCATGGCTGAAACATTGTTGATATATTGTTGCTAATTTTTCAGCTAAACAGTATGTTATCGCTAGCTAGGTATATTCTAATGTTGTAATGTAATCATTATATAGAACTAATCTTCTTATTTGATTCATAATCCATCCATTTTTCTTTTTTTTTTTTGCTTTTTGTATATTACTATTTTCGTTTTCGTCTTTAGATCTACCGGTTTTTTGATATTTCTTCATGGGAGATACGTGAAGCTCAGTGGCGAGCTATTTAATAAAAATAAAAGGAAAGGCACTGTGAAATGGGCCCATTGTCAATGGTAGTGGTGGATCAATTGCGTGGATTTCGATGTTGCTTCAGTCTGTCGCCGACAGTGCTTTTTTTTTTCTTTCTTGAAGTTGAAAAATTACTCTCTGGCTTTTTCCCTCCCTTTTTACCTTTTCTCGAATCTCTTGACATTTCTGAAGTTTTAACCTTTGAATCTTTTGCCCTTTTTAACATTTTCTTATTGTTTGTTATTAGTTTTATACATGTGGTGCCCTTTTACCCTTTTAACATTTTTGTTTAAAGCTGCACCAGAGTGGTGAAAAGAGAAAAAGGCAAAGGAAAGAAAAGAGTGATTTTGTCTTGTAATTTATTCTCACGAGTTCATGAATCACAGAACCTCCGCTTGGAATTTGAAAAAAACGGATGTATACATATATTTCTCGTTAGTGATGAGGATAAAGTAAGGAAATTGGAGAGTGGAAGTAATAGAGCATAAATTAAAAATTAGAGATGTTAATTGTAATTTCCATGAGATTCATAAACATGATCAGTTCAAACTAACAAATGCCTTGACAAGGAAACTAGATGGGTGCCAATGTACCACCAAGACATCGGCTTTCTTTTAGTTAATCCTTTTCCATGATCTTGGAAAATACATGCACACATGCATGCATGTTGCAGGTAATAATTTTAGAAAATATATATGCATGTAACAGGTAACAATTAGCAGTATAATAATAATGGTAAAGAGAAATAAAAGAAATCGGGAATAGTATTAATGTGAAACAAGTTTCTTGAATGGGTGTGGTTGGAAAGCTGAGTGTATAATTATACCCAAGAGACTGAAATGTCAAGAATTTATGAGATGTTTGGTTATAATTAAATACCCATAATTTAATGGTAATACACTTCCTACCGACACCATCGCCTCTTTTACACCGTCCACGTGTTCCTTTCCTGTTCCATCCATCACGTCTCCGTTAGGCTCGATTACCCATTAAATGTATCATTTTTCTCACAACTCAAAAATTGAAATTAAAAATTACATCTCAGAATTATAATTTTGAAATTTAATAATTTATATTAAATTTAAATTTAAATTTAAATCTAATTTAATAAAATTAATTTTACCTTATAAAACTTAAAATTACATTTCATAATGAATAATGAATATTTCAAGAATTTTATTTTAACATTAAAAAAAATAAAAGATATTTTTACATTAAAAAAATAAAAATTAGGAGAGAGAAAGAGAAATGAAAATTATAAGATTTCTATATGAATTTAAAATCTAAAATTTTATTATTTATTAAAAATAAATATTTTAAATAATTTTTATAAATATTGCAAATTATATTATAATTTAATATGCCAGCTAAATAATAAAATTGTAATTTTAAATTATTTAAATTATAATTTTATATATTATACAAATAATAAAATTAGGATTTTAACTCAATTCAAAATTCATTTAAATTGAAATTCTAATTCTAATTTCAATTATGAAATTCAAAGGACAAACATTAATTATTCATTATATGAGTAGATTTAAAACTATTATTAATTGGATTTTCTTTTATATATAATCATCTTGTGGACCAAAATTCCATCAATAAAATTGTTTTATTTTAGATTTTAAACGCATTAATCAAAGTAAATTATGATTTGTAATTTACATAAATTTGAATATATTTATGAAATTCTAAATCGTATTATTACATCACTAAATTGTTTTGTAATAAAATGTATTGCCCTTAAGAAGTTAAGAATTCATTTATAGAATAGAAGAATTTAGGAGAAGAAAGTAATAATTTTATTTATTTTTGCAATAACCAAAGAGCACAGTTTTGTACAATTGGACATTTAGAAATGACTCAGACCATTTGACTCTTAAAAAGATAATCTATTTTTCAACTTTACAATCCGATTTCTATAAAACTACTAAAAATTAAAATCATATTTTAAAAAACATTTGTAAAATTAATTGATTTTTAAAAATATTTATGAATATATACTAATTGGTATATATATTATCTATTTTATTATCTATATATTTATCATATGGTAATATATACCAAAATATATTATATAACATTACAATAAAAATATTAGTAGAATAATAAATTCTTCAAAATAAATATACTTTTATATAATACTATCAATAAAAAATTATTAACTTAGACTTGAATTCTTTTCGTTAATTTTTAAATATGCATATATATATATATATATATATATATATATATATTTGTATCTACTAATCCAAAAAAATTGTATAGATCTTCTAAAAAATATTGCATAATATTTAACAATACTTAAAAAATTTAGGTAAATATTTAACAAAATATAACAAAAACAACAACTAAAAAAATAAATAAAAAGAAGAAATCTAGTAAACAAATAGAAGAAGAAGAAGAAGAAAAAAAGAGAATGAAAAGAAAGATGAAGATGTGATGATGATTTGATATTAATGAACAATAACAATAAATCAAAAGTGAATGATAATAAACATTTAATTTTGAAAGAAAATAAAAAAAATTCACATAAAGAAAATAATAATAAAAGTAAAAAAATAAAATACAAATACAAATACATAACATAAATTTGATATAAATTTAAAAATAATCTAACTAATATTTCTTAAAAAATAAAGAGTAAATTAACATATTATCATATCATAAAAATTTAATATAAAAAATATCGTCCAATATTACATTTTAAAATGTTATCATTTTTTTCAAAATAATTTATATGCCCTGAAATACTCCTTCAAATAACAAAAATCTATAAAATTAATTAACCATATTTTTCTCCAATTATTTCATAATTTCTTATTATTTTTCTTGTTCTTCTTTACTATTGCTCCTCCTCCTTCTCCTTTCCTTTTTTAAATCTAATTTATTTTAATTTTATTTTTTAATTGTTTGTTGTATAATTTACTTGTTTTTTTTATTTTTTCTTGTATTTCTATTTCATTTCTTTCATGATAAATATAAGTAAATAAATATGTCATAATATATAGTATATATTTATGATATATATATTATATATTTATTTATCATATATCATATAATATGATATATATTTATATATTATACATCATATATTGTATAATATATATGTATATGTATATATATATTTCTATAATAGTAAAAAATAAAAAAATAACAGTAAAAAAATTAAGGTCACAATCCAAGATAACAAGAACATGAAGAAAAAGGTATTCTAATTTCATAAAATCAAAAGAATAAGAATTAAAAAAAAACTATCAATTTCACATAAAATATAGAAGAAAGAAAAAATTATCATTCTACATAATGATGAAGAAGAATCATAAGAATAATAATAAAACAGGAAGAAGAGGAGCAGATGCGAATAATAAGAAAAAAATGAAAAATGAATCTCCATATAAATAATTTAGATGGATCCTCCCTTAATGAATTTTTAGTTTATTATTATTATTATATGATATATTAATGTAGAATATTGTTAGGACTATGGCAAACCAAGTCGTTGAGACATTGAATGTTATGTTGTCCAATCGACATAACATAAATCGTTAATTTGATTTTAATAATAACTGGTAAATATCTATTTAATAAAGGATGGATGAGACTAAATTACACCAACCTCTCATATTATTTTAGAATAAAATAAGGTTATTAAATCCCTAATCATTCTTCTCCTTGAATGAACCAATCTTCAAACTCAAGAGTGATCAGCTCATGAACTTGCTTGCTCCTCAAGGAAACACATCACCATGCTTTGAGGATCCAGATTCAAAATCTTAACCAATTAGACATTGATTATCGATAGAATCAAATGAATATACATATAAATAGATGTCTTAACAAAGCCAAGGGCAAAAAAGTCATGCTTCTTACAAGCAACAAATGCAACAGTTACATTCTTGTAAGAATAAGACAACCTTGCAACTGAAGCTAAATAACCAACAAACAAAGAAAGGGAAAAAAAACATTCACCAACCTGTCTTTTCGTCAATGAGCTTGGCATTGGATTGCAGATCCTGACCCATTCGACAGAAATTCAAAAACTTGTCACCACGATGGTATGTAATATCCGCTTGCATCTTCCACGGGAGCTGGAAGATTAAGATCGATTAATGCCGGCATTGACATCTCCCGAACTTCTTGATTAATCACTACAGTCCTATCCTCATTGCCTCCAACAAAATGAGACCTCTTGTGACCCCCTAAAGCTTGTCCTGACCTGAAAACTTTAAAGCAAAATGGACATTCGTATACTTTGCTTTTTCTCGAGCATGATTTCTTCTCTGCGTTGCTTGATAATTTCTGCTTAATTGGGGTCTTTCGATTACTGGATTGGACCTTCTTGCCATGACAAGGTTGTGGGCTAAGGGTAAAGTCACTGTCAATGTTGTTCTCGCCACTTACATGTGACGAATCACTGCACCCACTCGTCCTTTTCTGCCTGTTTCTATTTGTAACATTAAGAGGATATTTGCCTGTTTTTGCAGCAAGCAGCTCGAGATTGTTAGAATCGTTATTTTTATCCCTTTTTGTTGAATTATTCTTGAATGAAGTTCTATTAGTTTCATCATATCCATCTTCGTCAATCAGATCCTTTCCTAACTCTGGTTTAATATGCCTAAGCCTGCTTAATCTTTTCCCCGTTTCAGGACTGGAGTCATCTTCAAATCTAGACCCGAATTCCACTTTCTGCCTCTTGAATTCATCAATTACATGAAACCCATGAGCTAGAAGATCAGATTCAACTTCCTTAAGTCCATTCTGAAAATACCCAGAATCAGAGTTGTCAGAGGAATCATTTCCAACAGACAACACCTCTTCTTCTAGCTTTGCTTTCTTCATCTCCAACATTTCATCCCCATTACAGACACCATTCTTTCCACTGATTCTTAGCTTATGCGATGGCGATGATTTAGTCACTAAAACAACAGAATCGTTGTCTGATGAATCCGCAATCGAACTAAAACAACCTTTTAAACCAGAGTCTCTAGACAACAACATCAAACACTTGGCTACTTCTTCTTCTTGTTCATGCTCAATATCAGAAGCAGAAGAAGACAGAGAACCATTTGCTAAAGATAATGAAGAAGAATACACATCAATGGTCTTGTACCTCAATCTCTTGTATCTCCTCTTACTTGGAGTTGATGATGTCTCAGTGTCCGATTGGCTTTCAGAAATTTGATCTTTCACCTTCTCACTAGGCTCTGATTGATCTTCCAAGCTGTTTTTGGAGTGACAAGCCATATGTCCGCAAAGAGCTTTCAATGATTGAAACCCTTTTCCACATTCCTTGCAAACTTTCTCAAGAAGCAAATTACCATTAACTGAACCAGCCATAAACCTCTTGGTTTTCTTGGGGTTTTCTCGCAATCCATAGGCAGATTGGACACCAGCTGCTTCAAGCTCCATCTCCTTTCTGCTACTGTTCACATTAGCAGCAGCAAAATTCTTGTTTGGGTTCAGCTTCGAATCCTCCTCTCCTATGTCAGTTGAATTTCCAATTCCATTCCCATTTCCGTTCCCACTAAAGTGGATCCTGATGTGACCCCCCAGTGATTTGCCACAAGCAAACCTCTTGTTACAGAACTTACAAATGAACAGCTTTGTCTCCGCACTTAGTTCCATGATTGATCTAATTTCTCAGAACTAAAGAAATCTACCCAGTAAATAAATCAAGATCAGTAACTCAAAATCTTACCTCGGGTTCTTGCTCGAAAATGCTACATTTTTCAAATGATACTGATGAATAAATAGTAGCAGAGAAAACTCGAATACATACTGATCAAGATGTAGAAAGACGACCAAGAAAATCACCAAGTTTGTTGCTTTTACCACAAGAGTGATTGATCAGAAGAATCAAAAGAATATGAAAGCTGTCTCAGTTATTCTTTTTTCTTCGTCTCCTTACTTTCGTCAAGTACAAAGCAAAAAGATCAGACCCACCGAAAGAATTCTCCTTCAAATCCCATTTCGCAAGTAGACAGAAACGTTTAGAGTCAATTGAATTAGTGGGTAGATAATGATGGCGAAGAACAACAACGCTCTACACAAAAAAAAAAAGAAGAAGAAGAAGAGGAAGAATCAAAGCAAAACCAGGACTCGTTCAATTTCTCTCTGTTTTTTCTTCTTTTCTTTTTATAAAAATAGTTATGGAGGAGAATTCCATGCATGGAAGCAAAACAATAAAGAAAGATAGGCATCAGCACGTGTACTCTTGTGAGAACCATTCGGTGTTAATATTGAACAGTCAAGAATAGATTCACTTTTGGTTTTTTTAGGATCGGAACTAATGTGGACTTTGGCAGGCACTCATTCATAGCCCTTTTTTTACTTTTCTTTTTTCTTTTTAAATATTCAATATTATGTAATTTCCTCGTCATGGCTTTCGATTCTTTAAGAAGGAATCCATGGCCCTTGTCCCATAATTCTGGCTTGGCTTTTAAGTTGCTCATTTAACTTTCACATTTGCTACGAGCACCCTTTTAGTCTCCCCCATAATACACTCGTCAGTTTAGTCTTTGAATACGCAAAATATAAGACTTCTTTTTGGTTTTTAGCATAAAGTTTCAATCAAAGTAATTTTCTTTATGGGTATAAGTTTTTTTTCTGAAAAACTATAACCATAAGATGGAATTAAGGGAACTGCATCATGGAATCTTAGTCGTATGTTATGAAAAAGTAAAAACTTAGGGGAAATGATTGCATCTGCATGCTCCAAGTCAACAGTCAAATCCTTAGGAGAAGGCAAAACCCTTTCTTCATTTATATCACAAATTTCATATGATAAATGGTTTCTGTCATTTTCTGTGTTAACTAGGACCAAGTCTATTTATTTGTTTTTGCTTCTTGCTTTAGACTAAGGAATAACATCATTTCTTTTTCTTTGAACCACAGAAATTTCATTACAGCATGTAAGTCTAAGTCTATGTACACCATATTTACTCTTAAACAACTACAACCCATATACGACCAACTTCCAAAATAAAATAATATCATTCTATCACCATGAATTATGATGAATGGAATATCTGAAATCTAATAAGGACTTGCCATAATTTCCATTATTATGTAAATCCGAAAGGGAGATTGATTTAAGACTGCCTTAAGGAATTCATTACATAAGAAGAATCAATTCAAATGCAAAAACGACATCATAAAATACCAAAGATGGAAAAAGCTTAGAGAAGACAACTGCTCTTCGATTCAAGGTAGAGTTTATGCAATAGCGAGCAGAAATGTGTCCTCCGAAGCTTATAGATTCATTTCTTCTATCAAACATGAATGTGAGCTTCTGCTTCTCATCATAAATCTTCTGATAATCAAGAGTTTTGAACTCGTTCCACTCGATCAAGACGCAGGCGCCCCAAGCATGGCTGACTTGGGGATCATCGGCTGCAGATGCATGCGATGATCCCAGTCAAATTTCTTCATAGATAGACCCTTTAGTTTGACCTAGTTGTGTGAAACATGCGGGTAGTATATAGTTTAAGTTGGTTGAAGGTTTCCTTTAACAACTTAAATTTTGAGTTAAATGATTCTTTGGCAGTATATGTTAATCATAAACCATAAATCTCGTAAAACCTGGATCATGCAAAATTACTAGATATCAAAAGATCGGATTCGATTATGTATTGATAGCGTACCTTGCATCATGGTATGCTGAGATTGAAGACGAAAATATAGGTTTGTTGCCTTCCAAGGAAAACCGAACAGAATTTTATCGGAAGCAATACTCAAAGGAACGTAATGTTCTTTCTGTATCGGTTTCCTTGGAGACCACGACCTTGTATAAACCTGTTAGGATAGACCAATTTCTATTTCGGTCCTTTAATAAAATAGAAATTGTAAAAGGGTCTCTACACTTTAATCCTATAACCTATTTAACACCTTAATAGTCAATAATTCAAAATTAGACCACAATTAAACATTGACTATTCATATTGACCGCCATATATATCTTATATTTACATATTTAGCCCACATTTAGAATATTCATTCTAACATCGCTTACCCCTTCACCATATTGATCAATACCGGCACTTCTCACACCTGTAGGGCAGTACCCCTTTAATATCAATTGGTACCTCTTGTACCGTTCATATCGCCTCCCTTATTTTTCCCCCTCACATGAGATGCTATGCAAACATTCAATATGCATTCACATGCCAAATAACAATCCTACAAGGCAAACATCCAATAATCACTCGGCTCGTCCCTTCCCGGAACTCATAGCCACACCTAATCGTAATCACAAGCATCACAATCAATATCCATCACATAACATAGACAAATGATAGCATTCCTATCAAAATCATAAGCCTAGACGTAGTTTACGTCTTATGGCAATCAGAAACAAGCCGTAAGTGGCTTAACACATAAAACTAGCACTAACAATAAACCGCTAGCACAAACCTGAAGACAGAAGCTTGCCAACTCTCACCCTCGATCACCACGCTAACCTACTCTAGCCTTAGCTTCTAGCTCTCGCCCTGCCTCGGTGTCTAGAACCTCCTCTCCGGGTGTTTTATAGGGTTTAAGGACGTTCTAAGGAAAAGAACTAATGAAAACCTTATGTTTTAAGCTGTTAAAAAGCCCAACTTAAGTGGCGTACGCCCGTACCGGTCTTGGTACGCCCGTACGGAACTAAAAAGCTTGACAAACACAACTCCTGCGAGTTGCGGTACGGCCGTACCACCTCATGGTACGCCCGTACGCCCCAATTCCTACGAGCTCTCCTGACAAACTTGATTTCCTGCGAGTTGACGTACGCCCGTACCATCCATTGGTACGCCCGTACGCCCTCGAGGAACTCTATACCCTTCATCTCCCCTGTCTCGTACGGTCGTACAGCCTCCCTGTATGCCCGTACCACTCCCCAAACTCCTCCTTTCCCACTCAAACGCACTCCTCGGCCTCCTAAAATACCTCAAACACATCCCACACATGCATGCCATCATGCACACACCTAGCACACATGCAAATACACATCCAAGACGTCATCATGACG
>CANYBF012270112.1:0-21561 GCA_948192965.1 Dalechampia spathulata
CTCCTATTTATAGTAATTTGGAGTAGAAGGAATTTACAGATTTAACCCCTATCTTCACTTTAAAACAATTATCCCTTCATTTATTTATTATTTTAATAGTATTTATCTTACTATTAAAATAATTTAATTTTAGATAATAAAACAGATAATTTTAATTGGTTTAAAATCCATTTGATTTATTAGATTAAGATAATCATTTAATCTAATTATTTTATAGATAAAAAAATGTTTATTTAATTGACCCATAAAATATATTTCATTTATTAGATTAAAATAATTATTTAATCTAATTAATTTCATAGATGAAACATATTTATTTAATTAATCTAGAAATTAATTTGAAATTTTTTGATATCTACAGTATCTATATACAAAAATATATTAATCAATGTAAAATTATTCCTAAAAATTTATATGATAATTTAATGTAATAGATTCTTCTTATAATTTATTATGATAATCTCGTTCATACATATTTATTTTATATTACAAATTGTTGAGTAAATATTTCATGAGCTTTTGACTCGAATAAGCTTTATATTCAATTCTTTATGAAAAAATATGCATTATTCTTATCAATAACTTCAAAAGGTATTTGATAATTTTTTCTATAATTTGGTAGGAAATATCATTGATTCCTAAAAACACAAACAAAAAAAATTATATTTCAAATAATTCAGTTAATAGTTTCTTATATTTATTTGGAAAATTATTTATTCAAATATATGCTTTTAGTAATATATTTATTTTAAATATAAATTTATTTTTTTGGATAGGTAGTTGACATTTATTTTTCTTGTGGTACTTGTTTTATGAGTTTTAATTTGAAGAATTATTATGGTTTGTATTTAAGAAGGTAGATATTGAGTCAATGCAAATGTATATTTTTTACAAAAATAAATATTTTATTCAACTATATATTTAATTATAATACAACATTATAAATTTAATGCAAGTATTATATTCTTACACACAGTTGGAGTTTGGAGTCAGGGTGTTGGTTGGATTCTGGTGTTTATTTTTTGATAAATTTTAAAAATAAAAATATAATTTGTATAAATTATAGAAGAAAAAATTAAATAATTTATCTATTTTTAGTTAATTTAATTTTATTATTTATAATTTTATTATCTATATAAATATGATTCACAAAAACCAACTTTAATTTGAGCCTCCGGTTACTTGAATTTGTGGCTTGGTTACTATTACTATAAACACTTATAACATTCTATCATAATAAAAAAAAATATTTTAACTAAATACTATAAATATGAAAATTCTAAAAAATATATGAATATTTGTACACATATCATAAAAAATGCTGTAAATTTATCAAAAATATTTCAATTATATAAAATTCATTTAGTTCATAAAATTTTAAAATTTATATATTTTATTAAATATGTATGTTTTGAAATATATATATTTATAATAATAATGAGTCTCTAGAAGACTCTCTTCCTTCTATTTGAACATGTGTCTCTCTCTTATCTTTCTTTTGCTTTTATTTTGATGCTCCAACTATTAACTTTATTACCATCTTTTCATGCTATTATAAATTACAACCTTACTTTTGATTTGATTTTTCTTTAACTTAATTTTTTTCACATCTAATATTTTTTTAAAAATAATTTAAAATGTAAAAATTCATATTACAATCATTATCGTATATAATATCAACTTTACATAAAATCAATTAATTTAGTATTTATCAACTTTATTCTCGTAAAATATAATCTATAAAAGATTTATAAATAAGTAACTACTGGTTCAAAAATCTTAAAATAAAAAATATAAAAATTATTTGTTTGGATTAGTTTTATAATTCTTTATTAATATACAAAATTTAATATTAATACATTACATAATTCTAGATACATTAATATCATAACAAATATATAATTATCTGAAAAATATAATTAAGGGGATTCTTACTTTACTATTAATATTCAAATATAAGATCGATTCTGTATGATAATTTATAATTTGTTAATAATTTTATAAGGAAAATATTATTTTGTTGATTGAAACCTAACTATGTCCACGTAAATGGGCGGTTACTTCTTGTTGCAACGACAACATGTATCGTTTGTTTTTAACAACTTTAAGTCGCAATCGAACTATAAGTTTGATTTTTCTAACATCATAAACAAAAGGTGGTTAGATGTCTAATGTCTACTTATTATGACATAAAATTTATTCATCATCGTAATTTAATTTATTATTCTTCAAAAATAAATAAAAAATGGTAATTAATTCCTTTTTTTATAATATTTTAATATAAATATTGAAGTGTAATCGATTTTTTTTTTTATGGAAGAAGGCAATTTTTTTTAAAAAATTCAAACATAAATTTCTTTAAAATCCATGAAAATATATTATTGATTTAACTAAAAAAATTAACTGTTAAAATATAGAATATAGAAAAGTAAAATTAAAAACTCCTATATAAATTTGGTATTAAACAAGAAAATAGTGCAACGAAAATACATAAAAAAAAAAGAAACAAAAAGAAAGCATATTTTATTTTTGAATGAAATACGTAAAATCTTTTTTTTTATCCAAGAAATAAAAAAATTGATACAATAGAAGATAAATTATTCCTTTTGAAAAAATGTTTTTTGCAACTTTATTATCTATTATTTATTATAATTATTATTTGAAAGTGGCATTCAAAAAATAGGTAAAAAAATTATAAAAAAATAAATAATTAAAAAAACATTTTAAAACCTCGAATAACAACGATAAAAAATAATATATAAAATAGACTTTTAAAAAAAATATTAAGGAAAATTGGAAATAATACTTGTTTTATCGTATGGTACAAATAATGGTCGGACATGTTTTGTCAAATTGCTTTTAAACTATCTGTCATGAATGTCATGTTCCCATTTATTCAAAAATGATTTTATAAATCTATCCAAAACCCTTTTTAAATTTATTCAATTTTAATTTTAATTAATTTAACTTTAAATCAACCATCAACTTAGATTGATGGCAGAATAAGCCGTTGAAGTTTAATTATATATTAAATAAATATTTATTTAATACATAAAGGTAATTTTAAAATATTTATTTATTAAATATTTTAAGCTGACTCACCTTTTATGGATAAATTTTATGAAATAACTTTTAGATTTATATAGTATTAAATTTTATCAATATTTATATTATTTAATCTAACATTCTCCCTCTTATTTTATTTATTTTTATTCATAATAATACTTCCTCATTAATATATTTTTACATTTTACAACTTTAACAATTCATTTATTAGATATAAATGATTTTATATAATAATTAAAACTTTTACCTCAACGATCTTAATTTAAGCAAAATATAGCTCTAAAAACGAATAATAAAATTCTTATAATATAAATAAATATATATATATATATATATATATAGAGGATACAATTAAAAAGTATAGATCAATTACTTCTTCGTAAAATTAAAGAGATTTTAATGAATCAAAATATTTGAATTTAAATTATTAATGTAATATTTAAATAGTAAAATACTGAATTAAAGCATATAATATTATTCATTGGAAATAAATATAAAGTTACAGATCCAAATTTTATGTGGGTAGAATTTGGATTCATGTGGGGTGAATTTAGGTTGAATTTCCAAAGAATTTGACCTTAATTAGACCAAATTTTACAAAAATTGTCACCAACACGGCTTTAGCTTCAATGTCAAGTTCCAGTGTACTAAATTCATCTCCAACCAATCAAATGCCGCCACTTAGTCCACTATGTGTCAGTGGCTGACGTTGAAGAGACAGATTTATCCCTTGAGTTCCTCCTGTGGATGACGTGGAAGAATCTGAAAGGAGGATAGAAAAGTAAATTCCTAAGTACTACTTGATTACAATACACTTATAGTCTTCTTTTTTTTCACTTTTTTTTTTCTCATGTCTTAAATTAAAATATAATTATTTTCTTTGCTTCAATTGGATGGGCGATTTTTTCAAAACTCGATAATTATAATATAAATTTATTTTGCCTTTTTTATTTCTCATTTCCCTTTTTTTTTTTTGTATTTTGTTTTTCAATGAAAGAAAGAGAGAAGAAAAGGCATAGAAATTGGAGAAGGGAAAGGAAAAACGAAGAAGAAATCTCTCTCTCTTCGTATGATTTTTTTTTCTCGGAAAATCAAAAGAAAATTTTCCCGAGAAAATCTTGAACTTTAATTAAGTTTGAGAAGTTCAGTTAGCAGTCAAAATTTTCAGGTAAATTTATCATTTACATCTCTCTCTCTCTCTCTCTCTGCTTAAATAAAATTGCTTTGTATGTGGGTGTTTATATACACACCGTATTTATATTTTCGCTCTTTGGATTTATTGAGGTTTTGATCACATGAATTGAAGATCTTTATCACGGGTCTGTTTTACATCTCTGGGTTTTTTTTTTCTCATTATTTTTTTGGTTGTTTTGAGTTTTTTTTTTACTTCTAAAAATTAGATCTTTTTTTTAACTAATCGTTGATCTTTGTTAAAAGTGTTTGATTTTACTACTCTGTTTTGACTGTTGAATCTGAGTCTTTGGATCTTTGTTCTGTTTCGGGTTTGAGAATTTTGGGGCGGCTTCTTTTGCTTCCCTTGTTTGTATGGGTTTGTGTGTGTGTGACTTCATTTATTCCTTTTTTCCCTGTTTGGCGGCTGAGAAAATTGATCCATTATTAAGATGATTACTCGGTAGATCGCCTTTTTACTTGTACATCAGATTTTATTAAGCTCTGTTAGTCAATTTTCCCCAAGTAATATTGTTTCTGTTGCAAATACAAGAAAATAAATCTAAGCTTTTCTCCTTTCCTGTTAAGTAGGGTTCCATTGTCAACCGATTTTTTTTCTGAAGTTCTTCTGGTTTTAAATTTTCATTTTTCCTGTGAGATTTGTTAAATCTGCAAAATGATTCGAGTCATGATGGTTTATACGCTATTTGGTTTATTTATAAAATCACAGAATAAGTAAAGTACTATTCAAAGTAAAAGCTATTTTTAGGAATTTATCCATTTAGCCAAATTTATGAGCAATTTTTATACTTTTTTTCGCAGAATCTATGAAATTAGATATTATTTTTTAACTGGGTTCTTCGATTGACTTGCTGGAGCTTGGTGTGTCCTGTAGTGCTTTTGATATTGCGTGGATCCTTGTAACAAAGGATTGTTATTACCGAGAATTGCCATCTCCTTGCATGGTAGTTTTGTCCTAGTCTTCACTTTCTATTTTTGTTGTATGATCAGTTGGTAAAGAATATAGTTTTTTGTATAAGATATCTAATGTGATCCACCAAAATGTTCTTTTGCTTGTGGTATATTTTGGTCTATGATTGTGTGATGATAGCATAAATTTTGTATGCATCTTCAGGTTGATTCTGATGGGGTTGGTTTTCAATTTCAGCCTTGCCTTTAGCATATGAAAGTATGTGCTGTAGATTTGAGCGGTTGAAGCCTGCTGCATCTCCTACACCGCCACTGATTTCTTTCAAAGATCATAGATCTATCAACTCAGACATGAATCACTTGACAGTTCAAACTGAAGATACTTTTGCAAGCTTGCTTGAGCTTGCTGCTAACAATGATATTGAGGGTTTTAAGAGAACAATTGAGCGTGACCCTTCTTGTGTTGATGAGATTGGACTATGGTATGGTCGTTTGAAAGGCTCCAAACAGATGGTTAATGAGCATAGAACCCCATTGATGGTTGCTGCTACTTATGGTAGCATTGATGTTATAAAGGTGATTATTTCTTCATCAGGTGCTGATGTTAATCGCGCGTGTGGCCTAGATAAGAGCACTGCTCTTCATTGTGCTGCCTCAGGTGGGGCGGTCAATTCTGTGGATGTTGTGAAACTGCTTTTAGCTGCAGGCGCTGATCCTAATTTGGTAGATGCTAATGGTCGTCGTCCTGTTGATGTCATTGTTGTTCCACCAAAGCTCCAGAGTATAAAATTTACTCTTGAAAAACTCCTTGCTAATGATGGATCCGTTGTTGAGTGTGATCTGAGGGTTTCCACAGTTACCTCAAATTCACCTTCTCCGCCTAATTCACCACCTGTAGATAATGGCTCTCCGCTGTCATCATCAGATTCCCCAGATAAGTCAAAGCTTAATGATGCATCCTTTTCATATGTATCGGAGAAGAAGGAATACCCAGTTGATCCATCTTTGCCAGACATCAAGAACAGTATTTATTCAACTGATGAATTCCGAATGTATACATTCAAGGTGCGGCCTTGTTCTCGTGCCTACTCACATGATTGGACCGAGTGCCCTTTTGTTCATCCAGGGGAAAATGCTAGAAGAAGGGATCCTAGGAAGTTCCACTACAGTTGTGTTCCGTGTCCTGATTTCCGCAAAGGGGCTTGCAGACGAGGAGATATGTGTGAATATGCTCATGGAGTTTTTGAATGTTGGCTTCATCCAGCTCAGTACCGAACCCGGCTTTGCAAAGATGGTACAAGTTGCGGAAGAAGGGTATGCTTCTTTGCCCACACTGCAGAGGAACTCCGTCCATTGTACGTATCTACTGGTTCTGCTGTTCCTTCACCTCGATCAAGCACTTCTGGTGCTGCTGCAATGGATTTTGCTGCAGCCATGAGCCTCTTGCCAGGATCTCCTTCATCAGTATCTGTTATGTCCCCTACACCATTCACTCCACCAATGTCTCCATCTGCTAATGGCATGTCCCATTCTTCATCAGCTTGGCCTCAACCAAACGTTCCAGCCTTGCATCTTCCTGGAAGCAATCTCCAGTCCAGTCGCTTGAGATCGTCCCTTAATGCAAGAGACATTCAAGCTGAGGACTACAGTATGCTGCCTGATTTTGATGTACAGCAGCAGCAGCTCCTAAATGAGTTTTCAAATCTTACTCAACCCCCCTTGAGCAATAACTCATTGAACCGTTCGGGTCGTTTAAAACTAACCCCTTCAAATCTTGATGATTTATTTTCTGCTGAGAGCACCTCTCCCCGTTATGCTGATCAGGCATTGGCATCAGCTGTTTTCTCCCCAACCCACAAGTCTGCAGTTCTCAATCAATTTCAGCAGCAGCAAAGTATGTTATCACCAATCCACACAAATTTTTCTCCTAAGAATGTCGATCACCCTCTGCTGCAGGCTTCTTTTACCTCAGGCAGGATGTCTCCTCGACATATGGAGCCTATTTCACCTATGAGCTCTCGGGTGACTATGTTGGCTCAACGCGAGAAGCAGCAGCAGCAGCTTCGCAGCCTTAGTTCTCGGGAATTAGGATCCAATTATGCTGCCACTGTGGGCTCCCCGGTAAGTTCTTGGTCACAATGGGGTTCTGCAAACGGGAAACCAGACTGGGCTGTTAGTAGCGATGAATTTGGTAAGCTTCGCAGATCGAATTCATTTGAGCTTGGTAACGCAGAAGAGCCTGATCTATCATGGGTGCAATCACTGGTTAAAGAATCTCCAACTGAGATGAAAGAAAAATCGGCCATGCCCATCTCTGCTAGCGCATCTTCAAGTGAGAGTTCAAATGCGAACTCCCAAATAGAAACAGTTGATCATTTGGCAGGGGCATGGATGGAGCAACTGCAGATTGACAAGCTTGTAGCCCAACAAAACTGAAATGAATTTTTTCCAAGTGCCGAGGTAGTGAAAAAAAAGCACACATTTTGGTAAATACTTGAAAACTTTTTTGGGATGTTGTAACATTGATGGAAGGGTAACAGTAACTGAAGAGGGAAGGAAGGAAGCAAGCAAGATCACTCTGGGGGGAGGAGGATATTCATTTTCACCATTTTATTGTTACAGCAGAAGTTAGAGAATAGCAGAAAAAGAAACCAAAAACAAAAAAAAAAAAAAAAAAAAAAAGAGAAAAGAACAGAGAAAGATGAGATAACCAATGGCTTAGAATGAAATCTGAGAGCTGAAGTTAGGTGTAATTTTCCCAAATATTGTCAAATTCTTATATTTCTATCATGTCATTTTTTAAAAACATTCTGCTTATTATGATGAGCAAATATCATATAAAAGTTACAATGTAACTGAATAGCTACTGTTTCTCATCCCCTATGTTCACCCACCATGCCATTGGAAAAGCTTCAGGACATATGCCGTGACCCCCCCTAATCAAAACATTATCCTGATAACCTTTCTCCATCACTTGTGGGATGCTTATTCTGACTCTTCCTTATCCCTCTCTCTTTCCGGTTAATGCAAGAGTAGGTTGCTCTCTGTGCTGATTCTGTTGTACGGTTGGAGTCGACGTTATTCAATGAGATTCTTGTTTAAATGTTATTAATTTTGAATGAGATTCTTGTTTTATCGTCTATTTTTTTATCAGGTAAGTTTCGGTCGCATCGATATAAATGGAAAAATATGGAAGAAGAAAAGTCAAAGTAGATGGGTGGATTTCAATTCCACTTTCGGTGGTGGGCTGAAGAGTAATTTTCCATTACTTTAAATTTTATAAAAGAAAAATCCCATTAAAATAATTAAATAAAATAAAAAGTAAATTGTCTTTTCGATGGCAATGCCTTTATTCAAACCAATTCCAATATCATAACATTTATGTAATATTTTAAATTTTTATAAAAATAAAGTATTTATTTTTAATTTTATGAATTACAAATATAATTTTATTTAATATTTATATGATTTATATTTTTTAAAAATTTTATTTTCATTTAGAAAATAAAAAAAGAAGAAAACTTTTGAAATAGAATAAACTTACAAAATTTTCCAGTCTCTTTCTTCTCAATTATTCCCTGATATTCTCCCCAACTTGCAAACCCTAATTTCTTCTTAATTCTACACTGATGACTGTTCAACTATTCGATCACAATTGTTTAATCAGTTAGAGCCCTTCAACTCTAGTGTAAATGGAGCAGAATGACGCTTTAATATGGGAACCAGAGTCGAGAGGGTTACCAGAATCAATGGTTTCAGCCACCATAGGAAGAGTTATAACCACTCTTCTTGGAGCTCGTACTAGAAAGCTTCAAGACTCAATTTCTTGCCTCGTCATTGGTTCTTGTAAAAGACCTCAAAATGGGTCGTTAGAGGATTCTCTTTGGTTTTTGCACAAGTTTGTTAAAGATGGTGTTGTAAGAGACCATAATTTGGACGATATTCTAATTCCCATTATTCAACATGTAAATAAATGCCCGTTTCAGTTATTGTTTTTCATTTCATTGTTTTTTATGCAGAAATGTGTAGGAATTCGAACCTTTTGTTGCTAAAAGCTCACTAATATACTTGCTCCAAAAAAAGTTTTGATTTTTTTCTTTTCTAAATGTGTTTGATAGTCATTAATGATCAAAGACTTGAAGCATCGCGGGCAAGGAATCATCCTTATGAATTGGATTTTTCAAGATGAGTTTCTTTTCCAGGGCGTTGCTAGGAATCTTGGTGACATTATTGTGAGAAAAGATGACCGTTTTATAGCTCTTGCTTGGTGTGTTTT
The DNA here is from genome assembly GCA_948192965.1 of Dalechampia spathulata. Lineage (NCBI taxonomy): Eukaryota > Viridiplantae > Streptophyta > Magnoliopsida > Malpighiales > Euphorbiaceae > Dalechampia > Dalechampia spathulata. Next base: position 9,443 of record CANYBF012270112.1, read on the forward strand.
TATTCGAAATCTAATGCAGTACGAGAATTTTGTGGATCAGTATGCTCTAAATGGTAAGGAAGGATGCTAACGATTTTCAAACACTAATAATCATTTATTCTTACTCCCTGAAGTTCTGTTTCCATGAAGATGATTGAGACTGGAATTTTTGAATTCGTTTCTGTCATTGCAGGAATAAGGGACAATTACAGTGGTTTATTGACGATAATTTACTCATATGTCCCACGTTTGTTGCAGATCGTACGCAAGGGAAGGTAGATAAACCCTTTCAATTGAGTATTCATATGATTTATGGGCGGCTAAGTGCAGATCGGTAGCTTATTTCTGCAAAATCAGTATCAATATTGCAAAAGAGATCCACCATTGCACTCTTTATTTCTACGACATCCTTGTAAAATCTGTTTTTAATGTTTCTGGATTTGAGGTACTGTCAGAAATATTTCTTAAAAAGTAATTGCTTTTCAACTAAATGCTATGTAGAATATTTTTAGACTTTGAATATGGTTTCAACTGAATGAATGCAATTGCATGTGTAGGAATATGTGTCAACGAACATGGTTTACATTGCCAATTTAAAATCTGTGTTGTTCATGAACTGTCGCAATTCATTGTTCACCTAAGTGTTTATGTGATATTTAAAACTTAATGTCTATGGTTGTCAGGTTTTCTTTCTTTCTTTAAATATCCTCTTCTGTTCTCATTTTTGTAATACCATTTGCTTTTTAGCACTTTGCAGAATGGTTTTGAGTTGCCCTCACGACTTGCAGTATCTGCAGCTGATTGTATTTTAGCCGTTAGTGAAGCATTATCAAAGAAACCTAAGGTTTTGAGAAACAAGCCAAAGTCGTTGAATTCAAATTCAACAGATCAGGCTGTTAGTCTTGTACCGGCTTCTATGGGAGAAAAGAAAATTAAACCAATTGCTAGATCATCAAATGACTCAAACTTTGACATGGCACACTTACTTTGGGACTTGATAGAGGAGCTTACTGCTCTAATGCAGAGACTCCTTGCTGTATGTTCTGCACATGACTTTATCTTTTCTTATTTATATTTTGCTCTGAACTAAGCTTTAGTTAGGGTTGCTGAGCTTTCTTTACGTAATATTTGATAAAATGAATTCTACAAATTTTAAGAAATTGACTTGCAAATAAATTAATGTATTTGTTTCAAATGAAATGATGATTATATGAGAAACGGTACACAAAAAAACATAAAAGAAATAAACCAAACAAAACTTGAATCTGCATTTTTTGTATTTAATTTTGTGACTTGTTTTTTTTTTTCACTGTTTGCCAGAAGGGTTTCTTAATTTTTTGCTTTACTGTTGGCTAAATTTTCTTCCATATTCTAATTTGAGTGTAAAGTTTTTTTTTTTTTTTTTACTTTATTCACAACATCAAATTTCTCTAGTCTTTGGATACAACATGATAAACTATTGACATTTAGATTTATTTTTTCTGACCGAACTGAATGAGGTTATCTCTAGAATTAATTGGATATTGATGTATGTATCAATTGCTATAGTCATGACAGTCAAAGTTTGAATTATTTTCTTGAAGTCTTCTAATGATAGAAAGCACTAGTTTCTGATTCTAGAATTAATGCTCATGTAGTATGAAGTCTATCTTAACTCTGTTATCTGAGTTATTTATAATTGGCTTCAAGCACCATCATGATTTCTGCTATGCTATTCATAACCTGTTGAGTATTTGGCTTGTGCAGTGGAGCAGAAAAAGTAGGCCTTTACATGCTAAAGGTGTGGAGCAGGTGCTTAAATGGTTGAAGGAGATAAAAGGGCAGTATAGCTGCATCGACGATGAAGCAGGTCCTATACACGCTGTGTGCCTATTGCATGTACCTATTTTTCTCTAATCTTCCATCGATTATGATATGTTCATCTGCAATATGGAAGACAGGTGCAAACATTCAGAAAACTGGAGACTTGCTACTCTCTTCTTGTTGGAAGCATTACAGCGTTCTGTTGCATTTGGAAGATTATAAATTCTCTCAGAGTTACAAGGAACTGTTGAACCAATATATATCTGGCATCCAGGTTATTTTTATCCAAATTTTTGTTTTAATACTTTTTTGGTAATTTGCAGTTTTCCATGAGAACCTAGCTTTTACCTTTATTAGGTTAAGATGGATGGCTTGGATGCATTTGGTATTGGATGGAAACATTAAAAATAACAAAAGAAATATGGTGTGGACTGATCTGTCATTGATGTTGTGTGTGGTGGTGTTGTGTTTTACTTAACCATCCTCTTGGTTAGTCCTTTTGATAATGTCTTAGAAGTTGGCACAAAATACCTTTAAAAGGGGTGAAATTTATTTCAATAGCATTATATCACCTTCAACTTGTCAAATACACTTGATTGTTCTATCGTGTCAACTTCTTATAGTTGCATGCTCTGTAGCATTGACAACGATTGAAGGAAATACATATATTAGATGGTATCACCTTATGTAGTTTTTTTATTGGTGTTTCACACTAAATAGCAGGAGAATGTTGAATTGTAGTTTTTTTATAAAAAAATTTCTTTCTTATACGATTAATCTAGCGGTGAATGAAAAATTGGTAAATTTCAGAATCGTTTTAAGTTTATATCAATTCCTATATTTAATTAATAATTCAGTGAACTGGGTTTTCACTTATTTTCTTGTCCTAATGAGGATATGATAGAGTTATATTTTATTTTGTGTTATATTTTGCCAATGCATAACTTAGTTTAAGAACTTGTAAGCTTCAGAAGGGGAAAAACCATGTTTCTAATTGTAAACGATTGAATCCATAAACTCACAGGGTAGTAAAATAAGTTTAAGGCTTGTTGGAGTCATCTACCACTACCATTTAGCGCCACTAATGTGATACTGCAAACATTCTTGCATCAAGTTTAGGTTGAAATGGCCTTCTGACTTATTTTTCATTTTTGATTTCCTGTTCTGTGGATATGAACACATGAAGGTTGCATTTCTTGACTGCAAAAACAGGGAAGATCCAAAATTTTCATTTCTTTTACAGATCTATTTCTTCATCCCAAGTTGCATTCAATTTTTTGCTCTGTTTTCTTTAGTTACTCTCTTCAGTTACTAGTATATCATGTACCCTTTAGGAGATGAGGTTGTTAAATTGCTGACTAGAGAGAAAAAATTCGTTTGCAGTATTATACAGACAGCCATGCTGGTGGACTCTCAGAAGGCAAGGTTGGTGGGTTGGAGACCAGAAAGTTTTTTCTTAACTGTCTATGCCTTCTTTTAGGACGTTTGGACTGCAAGAAATTAGAAACCACAATGTCAGAATATGGAATGCAGATGACACAAATTCTTGCATCTCAGGTGTGTATCCTCAAGGTTACAGATAACCTTATAGCAATTAAACTTCCATTCAGGAATAACATGAATTGTATAGGTCTGGTGGCTGCTGTCATCTGTATGTACGACATGTAGAACACCATCTGATTACATCAATGCATGCGAGGATGTTTCTAATAAGCCAAAATGGTTAATATTTTACAGTTTTAATTTCAATGGGTTGATTACAGCCTTGATATGTATGTCGAGTGAAAATACACAAATGAAGTACAACCAAATACATTCGAAATCCTTTATATCATTTATTTTCCCTATAGTTTGTTTTTATATTTATTATTTTTAAATGAGTCAAAGCATCTTTTATTATTGCTGTAGTTGTTGTTCTTTTCTCATCCACTTATAATTTTGCTTGCTTCGGACTGAAGCTGCACTCCACTTGTGAAGATGTGATAGATGGGGCTGTTTGCATGTTTAAGGAAGCCATATTTAAACCAAATTATTCTTCCGAGAATCACCTTGCCTATGACAGACAGATAGATGCAGTGTTTCCTTTGTTGCTGAACCTTCTTGATGAGCAGGATGGCATAGCTAAAGCTGTTGTTATTCTGATAGCAGAATATTGTGCCATGTAATTCATTCTAAACTGTTAACCTATTATTACTTGGTGGGATTAGCAAATTATATATCTTTTATCATGAAGCTCAAATTGACTTTCTATTAAATTGTTTACCAGGACCACAGACAATAACTATATTAAACAAGTAATGGAGCGTCTTGCTTCTGGAAATGCTTTGCAGAGAAGGAATGCTATTGATGTTGTATCGCAACTGGTTTCGATGTCGCTAGACTTGGAAAACAAACTTGACCGTTTGGCATGGTATAAGATTGCTTAGCAGCAGTAGCCTCCCGTAATTTCATTTTTATTTTAAGATTTTTGGCTGTTTTAGAATTTTTTTTGGAAATGCTGTTTTAGTAATATTGACTATGACTATTGCAGGCAAGATATAGCAAACAACTTGCTAGAGCGCCTCAGTGATGAAGAAATTGCAATATGTCAACAAGTGTCCAACTTGCTTTCGGTGATAGGTTAGTTTTAATAGTCTATCTGTTTTATTTTTCTGCCTCTTCATGGGTGTATAATTCAAGTATTTTCTGAGGAATAGCGGTGGCATGAAGTTAAGCTATTTTTGTTTTGGAGGATTGGCAAGTTGAAGGTTAGTGTTTGATATGCTGATCACTATCTGCATACTGAAGAAAAGTTTACTTGAAGCTTAGTTAGAGGTGGTCTTTAGACAACAGATTATAGGATTGAAAATTTATCGTCTCCAGCAGCAATGCTTTTTTGGTGCGCCATTGAGATTCTTCTGAAGAACTGTTTTCTCCATCTTTATACTGTCAGGACAACGCATTCAAAAGTTGAAAATTTATCATCTCTAATTCAGAATTGAACGAATTTACTAACCATGTAGAGATGAGTCATGCATGATAGCAGCAACTCTTTTGGTCCATGATTGAGATGGTTCTTTTCTTCTCTTTTCTTTGAACCTCATGATTAAGATTTTCTGAAGAGAAGTTTTCTCCATCTTTATACTGCCAGGACTTCCTGACTCATGTAAATGATGGTATTTATCATTTTAACATTTAATAGTTTCCGAGGATGGTATGTTTTGAATATGATTATGAAACTATAACAAAATAAACCTTCAAAATTATATTATTTTTAGTATATAATGCAGTAATTTTCTGGAAGTATATTACTCTCTAAAGCAGTTGACGTCTGACTGGAAGTCAGAATTGGATTGTGATTGTATTAGAATTTTCCTGCTCTAAAACCTAGCATCAGGAATAATATGGCAATTCAAAGCAGGCAGATGGATATCCGACCCCATCTTTTTTCTGCTTCTGTTCTCTTTTGATCATAGCACCTCTCCTTATAGCATTGATACACTGTTTATGCTAATTCATACTTTTTTTCCTCTCCTCTCAATGACCTGCTCATCATAATGTAGGCCTGTTTGAAGAATCTATTTTTCCTGCTTTCAGATCTCTTTGTTCCAAAGAGGTTTCATTGTTGGAATCTCATCATACTTCATATCTGCCAAATTCTTGTGATCTGTGAAAAATTATAGGAGTTTCTGTTTACAACCATGCATCCTTGGTCAAACTCAGTTTGTTACTTCTGTCAATAAGATTCATGTTCTGATCAACATACTTAGATGATTTTTCACTTCTGTTTTGCAGACCCAAAATTAGTCATGCCAGCTTTAATACGCATTATTTACTCATCTGATGAAGGGACGCGATCAAATGCTTGTACTGCCTTCATTGGAATGCTCAAATATCATAATCAGAAACCTGAAGTTATATGTTTGCTGCTAGACTGCCTTAGGTAATTTGTTTACATGATCAATTGTCAGCAAAACAGGTTATTCTTTTTTTTTGGCATTTTCCAAGTAATTTCTGATTCTGAGTCATATTGATTTGTAGTTTTGCCTATTGACCAATATGTTTCTCCTCTCTTCTTTCAGCAATCTCAACCAAGTCCCTGATCAGATAAAAGCTAAAGAAGATCTAAATGAAGGTATTTCTCTTCCTGACTAAGCGTTAGAATTTGGCAGATCAATTGTCTTCTTCATCTATTGGTCTCAGTTTCATTTGGTAATTGCTTGCCTTGGATTGCATTGCCAACTTAGTGTTATGATTTTTGGCTAGTGTATTTTTTCCAGCTGTTGTTTCACGTGTTCTTTGTCTAAATGTTACTTTATGGGAGATATTTATCCAAGTACACTAAAAGTATGTTCATGAGGGATATTCACAAAAGAGACTCTAATACAACTATCCTTATGAAGATGCTTGACACTTCTAATTGGTGGAAAACTTCAGAAAATATGTTAGATAAACAGCTAGCCATTTTTATGATCAGAACATGCAGGATTATCTTGCTGGTGCTGGGCTGGTTATGTTGCAGCTACAGCAGTTCTTAACTGCCCGTTCCTCCTGTCCTGTTCTTTCTTCTTTTCTCCAAAGATTTTATATGATTAGCATTCTTCCCTGCTACCAATTTGAGCTAGAGTGGAGGTTTGTTGAATTGATTAACATTGACATGCTATAAATTTTACCAGGTTAATTTTTTTAGATCTTTTATTTTGTCTTTTGTTTCTTGCCTTAATTTCCATTTTGGTATTTAATAAACTGAATTATTTTCAGTTTTTTGTTTCCATCCTCATCCTTCTGCAGTTAGGAATTAATTTCTTATTTCCTTATCCTATTTGTTAGTGAGTTCAATAAACTTCTATTGCGTATCATCTTCTTCACATGCGAGCTTATCTTTGTTGCTATGTTGCAGGACTAAAGATGGACATTGATCGAGTGCTAAAGTTGATTCCAGAATGGTGTAAAAGTGTAAGATTAATGATTAATTAAGTTTGATGTGTACTCTCTAGTATTAGCCGAATTTGGTGAATTCATTGAACGATAATGGTGCCCCCCCTGCGTATCTGCCTTTGCACCAGTGTCGATGTGCATCTTTTGCTTTTCTGTGTTTCAGATTGCTAATCCTTTGTACTTCTTTTGTGTAACTGATGTTTCCATTTTGAATGATGGTGTTTTAACTGCATTATGCATGGAAATGGAATTAGTGAAGCACTTCTGTTTATGTAAGCTATGATTTTTTTTTTAAAATATCCATGTTATGAGGATAAAATTATAGTAATTCGAATGGTGGTGAAATGATGTTTGAAGGTTGACAGTTTTGAATCGGTACCAATCACTTCGAGGAAAAAATAAAATAAAATGAAATTCTTGTATGAAAATAGTTGAAGGATATACTACCTTATTACGATTGTTGAAACTTAAGAGACCGGGTTCAATTTTGTGCTTTGCTTGAAATTGGTAAAAAGGATGTGAACTTAGAGGCTTTGTTTCTCATATTGTTTAAGTAGTATGTATATATCATCTTATTTACCATTCAAAATTATTATATGAGATTTACTATTCATTTAATCTGTTTTATTACTCTGTTGCTTGTAATAAAATATTATAGGTTCAAGACTGGAACTCTTTGATTGCACCATTAATTGATAAGATGTTTTCAGAGCCAGCAAATGCAACTATTGTTCGGTTTTTGAGTTGTATAAGTGAACACTTAGCTGAAGCTGCAGATACAGTACTCCTTCGTGTCTTGTCACAGATGAAGCAACAAAACGGGTTTGTTCACAATAACATTATAAATTTTAAAATTTTTTTTGTACATTATATTACTTTTAGAAGTTATCTACTGCTTTTATATCCAGTTACTGTTAGAAACTAGATTATATGTCTTATAATTGCATTTTGTTTAGCATTTCAGTTGACTTAGATAATTAGCCTATACGTTAGTATTTCCTTTTAGGGAATCATTTGTCCCTTTTCCTCCTCCAGGATTGATGAAGGAATTTTGTCCTTGTGGGAGAGATCCTGCACAAACGAGGATGCGATGGGAATGCAGCAAACTATATTTGCACGTCTTTGTCCATTACTTATAATCAGACTTCTTCCGCTTAGAGTTTTTAATGATCTTGAATCCTGCATCATGTATGGTCAACTTCCTATTCAAGGCACTAGTCATGGTAACTTTCATACGCTCTCCTTTCTGCTTTCCATGATCCAAAAGAGGTTCGCTGTTTTTATTCCTGTAATCATAAAGTTTAATTTCTGGCACATAATTTTTGCTTGGCCTTTTTCCCTTTCAATGATATAGTATTTTCTAGCTATGAGTTGAATCATTTACTTACGCTCTTCTCTGCATCAATATTACATAACTAAATTATGAAACTGTTTGTCTTTACATGCCTTTGCATGATAGACAAAGCATTCTGATTTCTTCTATCTATCGTTATTTTATTGTTAACAAACTTGTATTCTATCATTTGGATTTATTTGTATGTAATAATGGACTTGTTAACTGATTTTCTTAGGATCTGTCATGATATCAGTAAAATGTAGCTATGAAGATGTTGCTGAATTTTCATATCAAGTCTTTCTAGTTTTTATATTCTTTACTGGTAGTATATTGATTGTTACTAACTCTCGGTCTTGGTCAGAATGTGGAGATCTCAACATTGTGGATGAGAGCGTTGCTGGATTCCTCCTACAGAGGTGAATGCAAGACCATAAACATCTGCAATCTTCAGTATCGCCATTTGGCCTTGCTTTTCTCAGGACATCACTTTTTTTTTTCACAAGAATCAGTTTAAAGTTTACTTAATTGAATCAAATGAATTTGGAATCTGCTTTCTTAGCACCTAAAGGCCCGGTATCATGGAAGACAATCTGATATTTTTCATTTTTATGTAATTGCAGGGCCTTTAACAAATTTGAATTTGAAGATGTACGAAAACTGGCTGCTGAGCTCTGTGGCCGCATTCATCCTCAGGTACATACAACTATTTGCTGTTAATTCATCTCCACTGATATTGTGGGGGAAAACGATTAACAACTCCAATTCTGGGATTTGACTTAAATGTGCACCAAAAGTATGCAATTGCCTTTAGGATGAAAAGCCCAAGACAACCGCTTCCCGCCATGCTCTTTTCCTTTTCTGCCACATGTATTTAACTTTTAATTTGTCATGACATGTTTTACAACGTTGTTGAATTTTGACTTAGCGGCTTTTGTTCGTATTGTTGTTTGGTATATCTCATGCAAACAAATTCTGATAATCTCCGTCTTTTTTTTTTTCTCATTTTATAGGCGCTCTTTCCAATTGTTTCCTCTGTGCTAGAAAATGCGGCAAATTTTCACGATACACTGAGGGTGAAAGCTTGTCTGTTTTCCATTTGCACTTCTCTTGTGGTAAACACCTTCTGCTATTAATACCCCATCAACTGTCGTCTCATGCAGTTTTTATTAGTTCTTATATTCTTTTTTAAAATCTGGCATCCATAGCCTTAATTATTCTGAATCGTTGTCATGTTTTATAGATTCAAGGTAGAAATTCAGTTTCCCATCCTTGCATTCTTCAAATAAGAAAAACAATCGAGGCAGTATTGCTGTGGCCATCTCTGAATGGTGATGAAGGTAAAGGTTTCCGCCCTTTTGTTCATGTGGCATTAAATTTGGATTGTTGTTAATTTTTTGATCTACTCTAGTTTGCAAAGCACAACATGGGTGCATCGACTGCCTGGCAATAATGATATGTGCTGAACTACAATCATTCGAATCATTGGATGACTCCACAAAAAAGCTTAGCCTTGGCGGGAGGAGGATCAGTGATCCTGGTAAATCTCTTACCCAATTACTCTCTACAAGCATTTATGTTACCGATGAGTTTTTGAATATTTATGGCTAAATGGTGGGAAATCTGCTGCAGAGAACTCTCCTCTTTCTTATGTAATCCATCAGCTGACAAATGATAGCAATGAAGCTTTTTCCTCTTCTGGAAACCGTGAACTTGATGTGGCAATTCCTTGCTCTTTTCGTCTTTGTATGGCTAACGCTCTCATAAGTGCTTGTCAGAAGATCTCCGACACTGGCAAGAAAACTTTTGCTCGTAGAACACTTCCAAATTTGATTCATTCTGTAGAGGTATGCTACTGCTGTTTAATTGTCAAGTTCACACATCGAAAAATAACTGACCGTGACTTCCATGATAACTAAAGGTAAAGTTCTTATTCCCTTTCTGTCACTTGTGCAGATGATAACGCATCCAGAGATTAGAGCTGCATGCGTCCAGGTTATGTTCTCATCTGTATATCATCTGAAGTCTTCAGTTCTTCCATATTCAGCTGCTCTTTTCAAACTCTCTTTGAAAATTCTTCGAAAAGGTTCTGAGAAGGTACTAGTAGCAAATCCCCAGTTGATTCAAATTCGAATTTCATAGTTCTTTGCATTCATGTTCTGATCTCGGGTTTCCATTTTTTTATTAGGAAAAGATGGCAGGGGCAAAGCTGATGGCATCACTAATGGCAAGTGAGGAAGCTATTTTGGAAAGCATATCAGAAGGATTGCTAGAGGCAAGAATGGTGCTCTCGACTATATCTTCTTCCTCTTCAGATTCTTCACCAGACTTGCGCCTGGTCTGTAAAAATTTATTGGCATGCATAACTTCTCTGTAAATTGTTCCCTTTTCTTTTACCAAGTAGATAAGCTTAATTCTTAAAAATGCAGCTTAATCATCCTGAATGTGCCCAGTTATTGTATCTGCTGGGTACTGCCTATAATGTCGTAATTCTCGTCCCTCGATAATCTGCCCCCAATGGATGCCAATAATAAAGAAAACCGATGGGGATAGACATCATATTCTCTGCCTCACTGGGATCTTCATCCTGTCTTCAATATATATATGTTAAATATATTCACATAACTATATATATTAATAAAGTTGTCATATGATTAATTTTCTAATATTTAAAAATATCATAAAATATTTATATCATTTTTGTTAAAAAAGATTTAAAAAAAATCATACCCCCGTTGTCAAACCTAATTAAAATATCAAGTGATTAAAGGCATCATATGCACAGTACCTTAATTAGCAAGAAAGCAAATCCATTACTAGCCAAATAATGAGTAAATATAATATAATATTCTAGCATCAACATATTTACTCACAAGAATGTTACTGTGTGTGTTGCATGGGTATGAACATAAGATACCCGCCCAACCAATGATATTTACCGTGTAGAATGATCCGACATGGGATGCAGGTGAAGAGGAGAAGAGTTCTCGAGAATCAGATGGTGAATGTGTCGGAAAAACATGTGAAATAAGGCTCGTGAAACTTGAAAATGAAAGAGGTGGATTCCTCTCCTCGTTATCATTCCCCTATTTTTACTTGTATGAGTTTTTTTTAATCTACATTGAATCTCTACCAGCCATCATATAAACGTATTATATCAAAGGATTTGAAAAGAATAATCGAAGTGTTACCAACTCAGTAACGGTAACATTTAACGTGAAAACATTTAAACCGAACTGCACTCTTCACTTCACTTCCCTACTTATCCCGCGCCTTTCCCCCACCCATTCTCCATATCTCACTCGCCCTTCTTCGCTGATTTCATCCACTTTCTTCGAGGGAATCCCTTTAGGTATCTCCATGGATAATTACAGGAAATCTTCTCCATTGAAGCCATGGAAGAAAGGACCAGCAAGAGGGAAAGGTGGTCCTCAGAATGCAATGTGTGAGTATAGAGGTGTTAGGCAAAGAACATGGGGGAAGTGGGTGGCTGAAATACGAGAACCAAAGAAAAGAAGTAGGCTTTGGTTGGGGTCTTTTGCTACTGCTGAAGAAGCTGCTATGGCTTATGATGAAGCTGCTAGAAGATTGTACGGCCCTGATGCTTATCTCAACCTCCCTCATCTTCAACCAATTCCATGCATCGATTTTGATCATAGTAATGATAATAATAATAATAATAACAGTTTCAAGTTTTATAGTAAGTTCAAACGGGCTCCTTTCCTTTCCATGCATAATCCTTCTCGTGGTTTGCTTAATATCCATGCACAGCCAAGTATCCATGTTATTCATCAAAGGCTTCAAGAACTCAAGAAAAATGGGGTTCTTGATCAATCTTCATCTTCTTCTGATTCAAGAAATGAAGTAATGATTCTAAATGATAAAACCCCAAGTTGAGGATCCTCCTGTAGTGGAGAAAGAAGTGGAAATAACAACAGAAAAGGTAGTGAGATGTAATGATCAAGAGGAGAAGCCTCAGATTGATCTAAATGAGTTCCTTCAGCAACTGGGTATACTAAAAGTGGAAAGGACCCAGCAACCAGAAGACAATTATGAAGGAGACACAAGTTGTGTAATGCAAGAATCT